>CM053786.1:72023735-72213735 GCA_028749045.1 Cupressus sempervirens | reverse complement strand
TATATATACTTATATATACAATATACTGAAATTCATCCTTGTCGAGGCACCTATTTTAATTCAAACATATGATTTGAACTCCATAACATAAGAAATAAAGATGATAGTAGATTTGTTAAAATAACTTTTTTCTTCCTCCACTCCACTTGATGTTTAGTGCTAGGTTGTCATCTATGGCATGCTTTCATAGATGAGACACAATAATACATCTGCATCTTTTCTCTTTAAATGTTTCTCATGAAATCTACATTATTATATGCAACAACGAAATCTAGATACTAGTTTTCTTCTTCAAAATTCACAATCTGACTTTGAGTTTATTTTTCATCTTTAAAATTCACAATTTGATGACATCTCTTTGAGGGAATATGGCAAACTAACAAAACTGTTGTATGAATATGATTCCACGTCTTGCACCCATTATTGCAGGGCATCTCAATTATTATTTCTCACATAAATCTATGTAATAATAATATGATTTGGTGGATGTTTATACCCTTTTCCAAATCTCCCATTTTAGTGTTAATGGCAAAAATTATGGAGTCTGACATCATTACTATCAGTGATATTTTCTTTTAGTTTCTAAACCTTTTTCAACATATTTGTTCTAATCTTGCAATCATCGCATTCCATTAGTTGTCAAACACATCAAGTGTTCTGACTGTGGCTTCAGTTATACTTTCTTCAAAGTTTTTGAAGATTTTTCAACAAAATTATATTTTTCATATCAAACACTCATCACATTTTCTGGACTGGTGTCTTCTTTGAGGCATTTTGACATAAAATTTTGTGCCTTTTCTACACACCAACGGTGACAAGTGTTTAATTATAATGGGCATTGTCGACAAAGATTAGATGAGTTTAGTCCCACAGCTATAATAATTTCTCCAAAATGATTTATGGCTGCAATGCTCCTCACAAAGCGACATTTTGTCAAACATTTACTATGTTACTATAGAGTAACTGTGCATTCAACTATTCCTTTTCAATTTATGCATATAAGGAGATGTTTATATAGACATGTTAAGAATTCTAGAGTACCAAAAAAGATACCCAAAGAAGGTTCATTGCTCCAAACACTCCAAAAAATTAAATTTCCTCTTCAAAATGTTAAAAGACATAAGATTTGGCTGCAATACTTTCTCTCTAACTTGGGTACACAAATCCCAAAGATAAGGATTACATAAGTGTAATTGATAATAGGATACCAAGAGACGTTTTTTGTCTTTTCCAAACACTCACTTGGAGAAGCTCAACTATCACTCATCTTTCCTCTTTATATGTCATCAATAATCCCATCCTAGATGTCTAGATTTGAGTAAAATAATATTAACTATGCATAATCACAAGTCACGTGATTAGTACTAGTAGAACCCATAAACTCTTATGAAAGATGATATAAAGTTTGATAAACTCTAAAACATTTGTATGCTACTACAAAACTACTTCATTATCTTCAAATTCAAATGTTTATACATTTGCACAAAGTACCAAAAATCTTCATGTAATAGTTGGCTCACAAACCCAAGGGGGGAGGCCCCACCCATGAGAGGGGGGATGGATGCATTTATATTATATAGATGGCTTTTGAGAGTATTATTATTTATGGATACTAATTATTATTGTGTGTTAAGCTCGAGTAGACTCGAACTCAAGACCTCCCATAATTTACCTTTGTGTTGTCGGCTCTTGCCTAATGTTCTTAATTTTTTTATTTAATAAATAATTTAGTAAATTAATTTATACATTTTTTGGATCATTAAAAATTAGTAATCAATAGAAGTTTGATAGATCATTCACTTTAAATCATCTTAATATTGTGTGTTTACAAACAAGACACACATACTATTGTCACTGAGGTTTGCACCCTTGTCCAAAGCCTATGCATGAGGACAACCTAGTGAAACATGGAAACAACCTCCAAGCTGTGGGACTTGAGCTATGAGGTTGAGTCTTCAAAGAAGGCCGGATTCCTCTTACTATCAGGGCACACCTAACTATTCTTAGAAAGGAAAAGGGAGAAGAAATGCATGGAAAGAAAAATTACCTATTCTAATCTAGGGAGGCGATGCACCAAAATAGAGTGTTCAGACCAAACTCTGCCCATATATGCACTATTGAACCAAAATGAAACTAAGGATATACACATTCAGACTTGCTTTAATCTAATAATCACATGCAGATCAGAAGACCAAGATGAATGACACAAGGAAAGAGAGATTCACTTATATTATCATTCATAGGCCAAGGAGATACAGTCATGCAGATCATAGATCTCTACAAAACACTAGTAAGAGGCAAAGAGTTCTTGCACTTTCATACCAATGGCTAAAAGAGATAAGGTAGAAAATCATGTAGTTCAAAGGCACAGGGGAATTTACACTAAGAATCTGCAGAGCAATAACAGAGAAAACAGAGAAAGGTCAACCCCCACAAAATTTTACAAAATTTGCCTTTATAGTTCAGGCATAACTGAGATGTCCTCTCCCTGCAATTACTCCACAACCACTGCATTGAAGTCCCATAGAGAATAATCAAGGAGAAAGTCTGATTTGGGTACAGATCTAGACACAATGATATCTAATCCTCTGTGTCAAATAATGCTTTAAGAAGATAGAAACAATGCCATAAAGCCACTCTAACTAGGTAGATGGATTGGATTGGAGGTGGAGTGTTCTTCCTTGTCTCACATTCATTCTAGGTTGGTTGGGATTGATTACAGAGATCAGATTCGCAAGATAATCTTGGTTTTCTATCATTTTGGCTCATGAATTAGCAAGTCAATGAGTCAAACTAAAATCACAAGCAAGGCGAGCCACATGGACCAACGAGCTTATTTCGTTTTGCCACCTCGTGGGTCCTCCTAAGTTGACCACCTCTTTCATTACTAACCATGCCATCTTCTTTTAAAAAAACCTAACTGCAACGTTGTACTAACTGCCAACCGCTAACCGTCAATGCCTTAACTGCTCATACCCTGGCCTGACCCCGTGATCCTAACTGGCACCAACTAACGGTTTCATAATACTTGGCCGCACCTTGCCACACGTCACCAAGGTGCTATGTTGCTGTGCATATCCTCTAAGCAATTTCCCATAGCGAGATAGCGCCCACCGTGGATCCATACTGATTTGACAATCGTGAAAACTTGTTGTATTATTGCGCTATCTCCTTTTAAAAAAACTTGAAAACCTAGGCCCACAAACCACTCAGCACACTTGGCATCTTCATCTTGGCATGAGCTAGCCCCACTAATCCATGTGGCACAATGGCTCCATGTCGCTATGGGTAATATCCTCGTAGCTTACCATAGCGAGATAGCACCCACTGTTGATTTTCCTTAGATTTGGCAGTGAGCAAGATGAATCTGACCTATCAGTATACCAACCAATAAGAAACTGGCCATGTGCCAACCTGCCTGAAAAATCCTTGTTTATGGCCCGCCAAGGGAAGTAGGACCCACATTCTACACAGTCATACCTTAGCCAATGAAAAAATTGACCAACTGCCAATATATGCCAAATTTCATCACTGATATTTGACAGGGCAGACTTGGGACCCACCTTCCTTCTGATGTTGTCGTAGTATCACTTTCCATCTGGGCACTATGTCGCTATGGCAAAAAATGTAGATTTTCTAATAGCACCATAGCGCTCTCTAGGGATCTACCAAAATTCAGCGCTGGAGAAACAACAAGGAAAAGGGAGGACCCACCGGCCACGTGGCCAAAAGGTGCTATGTCGCTATGGAAAAACAATGTGCAACTTTCCATAGCGAGATAGTGCCAACTATTGATTTATCTCGTTCCGACGATGGGGACTTGCGGGCCCATAGAAACATTAAAATGCACAGGGAAAGAAATATTATAAGGTTAAGCGTAAAGTATTTTGTGCCCCTTTTGAATATTTGGATATTTAAAACTTGTGAACGTTACTACGTTGAATTCAAATGTGGTGATTCTAGTGGGAAGGCAAAAATGACCAACAAATCTGGCGACTCAGAGGGGACACAAGCCAGCTATGTGTAGACCGGTGACCTCATGCATCCATTGGGCTACAAAGTCAAAAAGATGTGGATCCTATGTATACTGTGAAACCCTAACCCTTCCTCTAAGAGGAAAACCTTGAAACCCCTGTCATTACAACTGGAACTAGAGACCAAAACCTCCTTTCTGCAACCACAAAACTTCGAGAAAGTGGCTATCTCATAGAGAGATAGTTGTGCTCATACACTTCTTGGAAAATAGGTAACTAACAAGAAACAAAATTACTCTCACTACACACTAAACCTCAACCCCTGTCAAAAACATAGCTTGAGATAGATCCCATTGACTAGGATGGGCAAAATTTCACCACCAAGCTTAATTGGAAAGCATTGGCTTGCTTGCAACTGACAATCAGATAGCGACCACTCCATAATGCATCAAACTTTGAGTGTCTTCTTGGTTTTTCCCTATCTGCATCCCATTTTAGAACCAAATCTCCCTCTCAGAAGATTTTGACCCTAGCCTTCTTGTCAAAACTCTTTTTTACCTATTTCTGGTATGTCTCTAGGGTCTGCATGGCTTTACTTCTCTTCTCTTCCAATTCCATCAGCTCTGCCATTCTTACTATCATGGCATCATCTTTAATCAACTCTAGCTGATGAGCTAGCTCTAGGGATGGGAACTCCAATGAAATTGGAAGTCTTGCTTCTCTGCCATAAACTAACACAAATGGTGAATTCCCTATTGACCTTTTAGGCATAATTCTGTCAGCCCACAGTGCAATCTTCAATTTTTTATGCCAAAACCTTTGGTTATCTTCTATTGTCCTTTTCATGATCCTAATCAGGTTCTTGTTGGAGGACTCAGTCAAACCATTACCCTGAGGATAGTAATTTGAGGATGTGCTCAAATAGATATTATGATCCACTGCCCATGCACAAATCTGAGCTCCAACAAAAGACTTTGCATTATCTAAAATAATGGTTGAAGGGGCACCAAACCTGGTCACAATTCCATCAATGAACTCAACAACTGAAGATTTAGTGGCCTCCTTCAATGCAACTACTTTTGTCCATCTAGTGAAGTAATTTGTAGCAGCTAAAATCCATTTGTGACTTGAATTAAAAGGAGGATTGATAGGGCCTATGAAATCCAATCCCCATTGAGCAAAAGGCTGGTCCACCTGAATAGGATGAAGGGGAAGAGCTACAAGTCTTTGTTTGCCAGAGAAGAAGGCACATTTTTCACACTTCCTCACATACTTATGAAAATCATGAAATAGAGATGGCCAGTAATAACCAGCCCTCATGATCTTCATTGCAGTTGTCCTTGCTGAGAAGTGGCGACCATCAGGACCATCATGAATTTCTTTGATCATTCTTTCAGCCTGGTCTGCATCAATGCATCTTGATAGGGCTCCATTAAAATATTTTCTAAAAAGGATACCATCAACTATGACATAAGGAATTGACTATAGCCTATACTATCTCCTTTTAGTTCTATCTAATCCCTGAGGGTATCCATTGCCTAATAAGAAATTCATCATATCATCCATCCAACTCCTTGGGTCACTATTTCTTAACTCTTGTTGCTCTGTCAGTATCATAGTGCCTTCCTCATCAGGTTCCTGAGATGATAGCATCTGTTTACACAATCCCTTCCCTCTTACCAACTTAGTAATCTGAATGTCAACATCATATTCCATTACTTTAGTAATCCAGCCAGCTCTCTTCTCACTAATATCCCTACTCAAAAGGAAATTCTTCACACTAGCATGGGGTACCAACAAATGAATCTTATTATGAGATAGGAGGTGTTTGAATTTCTTTAAAGCTCTAATGACTGTGAGGGCTTGCTTCTCCACATAGCTATGTTTATCTTCATACTCTTTAAGCCCTCCACTAAAGAAAGCTATGGGTTGCTCGTCACCTTTATCATTTCTTTGAGTCAGGACAATAGAAATGCTTGACTCACCACCTAGGGTATAAAGGATGAAATCTTTCTCAAAATTTGGATTCATGAGAGTGGAGGCCAAGGCTATGGCTGCCTTGATATCTTCAAAACTTTCCTTCCCCTCCTTGGTCCATGCAAAGACCATACCTTTCTTGAGCATAGCTGTAAGAGGTTTCATCATGGTAGCAAGATTTGGAATGAATCTTCTCACAAATTTTATACTGCCTAGGAAACTTTGCAGCCCTTTCTTGTGTTTAGGAAGAGGGAGGGCAAGTATTGCTTTTGTTCTCTCTGGATCAATGCATAAGCCATCCTTAGATACAATATGTCCTAATAATTTTCCTTGGTTAGTAGCAAAGATACACTTGCTTGGGTTAAGGGAAACCCCAAACTCTCTGCATCTTAGGAATACCTATCTTAGATGATCAAACTGATCTTCTACATCCTTTAAATACACAGTGATATCATCAAGGTAAACTAAGACAAATTTGTCAATCAATCTTTTGAAGGCCATCTCCATTGCCTTCTGAAATGTAGCACCTGCATTGGTTAGCCCAAATGGCATCTTACAATAATCATAGGTACCCCATTTAGTGGTAAATGTAGTCTTGACTGATTTCTCTCTGAAAATTCTACTTCATTATGCAAGAAGCTCACAATTTGTTCATCAGACTCAAACACCTGTCAATGGATGTTGTTATCAGGGATAGAAAGCCTTACTACCACTCTGATTTGTTGCTCCTTCCTTTCTTCAAGATTCCTTGGTACATCATAAGATGCACCTATTGCTGCAAGTCTATCAACATGTCTATTTTCTTTTCTAGGGATGCTTTGAATATTAAATGCATCAAAACCCTCAAGAAAATCCCATACCCTATGTTTATAAGACTTGAGCAAACCATTCTTGGCGATATTATGATTTCTCACTTGATTGACCACCAACTCACTGTCTCCATAAACTCTTAAAGTTTGAATTCCTCTTTTTTGAGCAAGTAGGAGAGCTTGAATCAAGGATTCATACTCGGCTACATTATTAGTGCAACTGAATTGGAGCCTAAAGGAGAAGTAGTACCTTACTTGTGCAGGAGAAATCAACATCACACCAGCCCCTAAACCAACCTTATTCCTTGATCCATCAAAGTACATACTCCATATCCCACTCATATCTTCTTTAGTACCCACAAGATTGGGAACTAGAGCATCTTTCTCCAATATACAATATGTATTGAGGCCTATCTCAAGAGTTTTTGATGTAGAATAAAATTGATATGCATCAGCCCATTCATCTAAGAGAAAATTAGGTATCTCTGCTAGGGATGCGGTATGCTTACTTACTATGTCATTCTCACCCACTTCTAGGATAGTGCAATTCATGTTGATGAGGTTAGGGGTGTGGGGCTTGGTATGATGGAGAGATAGAGGCTCTGCTCTAATTGAAGCTTTGGCTCCATATCTTGTTCTAAAAAACATATATCACCAATCGAAAGATATGTAACCACCTATTTGGGCTGTGAAGTCCCTTGACAAACAAATGGCAAAATATGGCTTGACTTTAGCAACAAAGATATCTTGGGTTACAGTACAACTAGGGCATGCATGTAGGGCCATCTCTACATTCTTAAGGATCCCTACAGTCTTGATAGTACTACCATCCAACTGTAACACATCCTTAAAATTGGGCTTATATTTCATCTCCAAAGCATCACCAACACACCTAGGCATCACTGAACTACTAGCTCTTGAATCAATCATGCAATTGTGGACTAGTTTATCCTTTATAATTAGAGAAACATAGAATGGAAGAGGTCTAACCTTTTTACTTGTTTCCATCTCCCTTGATGGTTGTACTAGGCTTGTGGCACTTTCCATACTAGGTGGCTGATCCTTTGGTTCAATCCTTTCCAATTCTTGCTGCAATAACCTCTTTTGCATGGGTATAGTAGCAATAGCATCCCACATAGAGATATTCACATTTGTCTTCTTCATTTTCTCTACCACACTAAATGGCATAGCAGGTGCTTTGGTAGAAGCTTTGGGAGCTGCAATTGTATGAGGTTGAGATGGAATAAACTGAGGATCACTTGTATCTTTTCTACCATGATTTTTCCTTTACTGCTAAAAGGCACTTGATTGATTATTTGCTTCTTGCTCATGAGATATTGCATTTGAAGTTGAGGCCTTCTTGGGAGGAGGGATATCATCTTCCATAGCTCTTCTTTTGCTTCTAGTGTTATGAACAATGGAATCCTAGTTTACATTACAATGCTTCTCCATCTAATGATTCATAAAAGAGAAATCACCCTATCTTTGCGTATCTGAGGCATCTTTAAATTGGTCCTCCTTGTATGATGGTTAGATTGTAGGCTCTTGGATGGTCAAAGCCAAATAAGATTGAGCCTTTTGACACATGCAATGGGCATAGGAGTAATTGCAGGAGGGACAAAAATCCTGATCTTGGGCCATATTGTTTTGAGAGACTATGGCCCTACTTTAATTTAAATTTGAGGTCGAAGCATGGCTACTTTTCTTGTTCTGATCAAAGGAATTGTTCCAATGATTATTATTGGGAGGCCTACCACTGTTCAAAGTTTGATATTGCAATTTATGAGGCTTACTACCTTGAGCTTGCTGTCTTTCTAAAGTCACCACCTTGTTGCTTACTTTCTACATCATAGAGGAGTTATCCTCCAGCTTCTTCCCATAATCTTGCAATCTTTTCTCTAGGTTCTTTTCTCTTTTATCCATGTTCTGCATCAAAGATTGCATCATCTCTTTGATTTCATCTATCCCATTTGAAGATTTGGAAGCTTGAGGGACTGGGACAAGGGATTGTGATGTAAAAGTTGTGGGAAGAGGAGCCATTGTTGGTTGATGATTTGGAACATTAGGGAAGAAAGGCATAGGAGGCCTTGGAGATAGCTTACCTCCTTGTATTAGGATGTTCTCTAATTTTATTGCTATGTCATAAGCATTAGGCAAGGTATCTCCTCCCATAGTTTGGATTGTAGTGGCAATATCACTATTAAAAGCTCTAAGATAATGCAAGAAGGCATTACTAGGGGTAGGCTTCACTGAAGTAGGTATTCTATCCCATGTCAGTCATAAATTCATGGGGGGCTCTTTTTATAGTAGTCAACTGCTCTAAAAGTGACAAATAGCCACTTTTATCCTCAAAATGTTTGCACAATCCTACTCTTAATCCATCCCAATTTGTTATAGAACCATGAGCTAAACCTCTATACCATTGTAGTGCTTTTCCTTTCAAGGATGAGGCTAGGAGCCTAACTGCAGCATCATCCTTTGTAATACCATGGATATTGTAGACATTTGCAACCTCTTGAATGTGTTCTGAGGGAGAGATAGAAGTTTCACCAGTAAACTCTGGTATACTTTTGAGGGCAGCTACTGGTATGTCATGTCTTTGGACTAATAGGAGAGGGCTCCCACCATTAAAGGTGGCCAAAGTATAAGCTCTAGGAAATGCCATATAGACAAGTGATCTATTGATATGTATTGATAGCAGTCTAGGCTGAGATCTATCACCAGGAGGAGTAGAGATAGATCTTGTAGGTGTATTTGTTACTATTGCACTCCTAACCGGTGATAAAGATATTCTAGTCTTCCTTCTTCTAGGGTTTGAAAATGAAAGCTCTTGATACTAAAACTTACCTCTAGAAGATGCCCTTGTTTCAGCTCTGGGCATAAATCACTACAACTTTGGTCTAGAACCAGATATGTATTTGAAGCTCAGAGTCACCAAGTACTTTGAAGAATGAGTCTCTTGAAGGCTTAAACACCGAAGCCAGTACTATCTCCTCAGTATTGATCTTGAAATCTTCCCTTTTGACACCAGTAGGCTTGAAGTTTTCTAAAAAGTTGTCCCATCGGGTGTGCCGAAAACTGTTGTCACTGAGTTTTGCACCATTGTCCAAAGCCTATGCATGAGGACAACCTAGTGAAACATGGAAACAACCTCCAAGCTATGGGACTTGAACTATGAGGTTGAGTCTTCAGAGAAGGCCAACTTCCTCTTACTATCAAGGCACACCTAACTATTCTTAGAAAGGAAAAGGGAGAAGGAATGCATGGAAAGAAAATCTACCTATTCTAATCTAGGGAGGCAATGCACCAAAATAGAGTGTTTGGACCAAAATTTGCCCATATATGCACTATTGAATTCAAATGCAGTGATTTTGGTGGGAAGGCAAAAATGACCAACACATACCTTACCTCTTTTGAGATGATTTCAACTTATAAACTCTCTTAAAGAAACAAGTTCTCAACACTTAGTGATTTCAAGACACACACTGCTCTTGTTAAAATATTAATAAAGTAATTATAAAATTTAGAAATCAAATTAAAAATACACCACATATTTTGTAACATGGGATCAATTTTTTCTTATTATTTTCTTGACATGTCATTTCTTTTTGTTTTTTTGTCAATACTAGAAAGTTCTCAGGATGTCAAATGTTCTTAGAAGGATTTTTTTAAGGAAATGCACTCCAATGTTGTGCAACAATTCCATAGCCATAACTCCTAGGATTTAATTTCCATGATAGTTTTTTGTGTCCTCTTTAACAATTACTAGTTTCATTTCTCATTTTAGTCAAAATTGCACAAATACTTCTTCAAGTTAGTAGACAACATTTTCTTCCATCAATATAAACATTTCTTTGTACTATGACACACCATTTCCCAATATTCTATAATCTTACCTTTCCAAAAAATGTGTTGTATTCCATGCATTGTTTTATGTTCTTCCAAAACTTCCATTCCCCATTCATGGCTTTCCCACCATTGGATAAATGAATCATGTTTTGAAATTGTATTTATTTTCTCTTTATAAATTGGAACATCCTGGTTTAGTTTTGTTGTAACCAAAAAAAGGTTAATTGAGATCATGTTTATGTGTTTAGGAGTACATTTAAAGTCACAAGGACATCTCTATTCTTGAAGAGGAACACATTGATGTGTACGAGGTTCCTCCTCAACCCATATACAATGTCACAATAGAGAAAACAATACAACAAGAAGAGTTTCTTTCTTCTTTAATCCATCATAGGGACTATTGTGACATGGGGATGACATAGTGGATGGGGGAGATCAATTTATACATGCTTGAGGCCTCTTATTTATCAAACAAGTCATCTCTCCATATGAAGAACATGTATTGCAACAAGAAGAAGAAGAGAGAACAATGCTAGTTGTACCATCTAATCCATCTCTTTTGGACTAGAAGAATACAAAGATTTCATATTTCCTCAACCCGAATCCATCAAGAGGATTCCCTATAAGGCACCTAGCTCTACAACAAATAAACATGTTGCCCTTGGTCATGTTTGTTTTAGATAATGATGATGAGTATTACAAGAAGGGTCAAGTTTTTCTTTCTCAAAAAGAGAGTGTTCCAATGATGGAGAGCTTTCTTGTCCTCAACATTGGAAGGAATATATAAAATGTAGCAATATGCTTGTTGATATGTTTGATTGTCCACATGCACAAAAGGGACAATACATTGGCTAGAAAGTGTAGCTATTTCAACAAGCCACTTAATAATTTGTTTGATTTATTTTGTTTGTAAATACTTTTACATATAAGAGTATGCATTTTTAGCTTGCCAAGAATTGCACATGCACACCTATTTTCCTCCTAGAGATAGTTATTTTGCAATTTTTGTTGGTTGCAGAGGTTGTAGATTTTTTGTGAAGTTATAGGTATACTCACACATTGTTATCTACTGATGAATCCATGCCCACTGGATTTCTTAAGGTCACTAATTTATGCTTAGTAAGAAAGCATCCTCTTTGAGTTGTCAAAAATGTTGGCTATTTTTTCCCCATTCAACCCTTCACAAATAAAAGATCTAAGAAAATTTTAATGGGATGAAATATGTCACAGTGGGTTAATGCAACATGTTATGAGATTCACTTTTGTGTTATCCACATTTTTCTATTTCACTGTATTCCTTTTTTTCCCCTTGCAAAATAGAGAAACTAGTTCAAAACTTTTCCATGTGTTCTTCTATTGGACTAACAGGTGTTATGGGCCCATGTCAATACCATCTTTCCCAAAGTTTTTTTTGTGCATTTTTTTTATGATCATTGACCTAAGTTTCTTTCACTTTTCTCAATAGCTTGCTAGAGGTGCTTGTGAAATAGTGATAGTCAACGAGTCAACTTATAGGTGTACAAAGGTGGGTTAATACTTTGTATCATCCCATCCCTATAGTCTTTTGACAATGGTGCAATTTGATTCTTTGGGGCCATGACATGTTTCTAGGGTTGATTCTTTAATGTTGAGTGACATTTTTGGCCCCTTTAGCACGATGCCAATGCGTTCACCTCTTTATGATTTGCAGTGATTATCTTATATCATATTTATCCTTTCATCAATTTGGTGCATCCTTTTTCACTTTTCCTATCACTTTTGAGGATCAAGTTGTTTCAAGATCAAATTTTTATCTAATATTTATTTATTTAGTCCCTCTACATTCTAACTCTAGTTTAGTTAGGGTTTGAACTTCATGCTTCAATATGGATTACGCATGAACTCTATAAAGGAAAAAATTGTAAATATTTTTTTGTAGTTCATATATGGTTCTTTGTAGTAGCATTATTGTCTACAACTATAACTTCCTTTTGCCTTCTATTAATGAAATATCT
Source organism: Cupressus sempervirens (assembly GCA_028749045.1). NCBI lineage: Eukaryota > Viridiplantae > Streptophyta > Pinopsida > Cupressales > Cupressaceae > Cupressus > Cupressus sempervirens. The sequence goes on along the minus strand of CM053786.1, from coordinate 72,201,132 downwards.
TATTTTTACTTCTTTCCATTGTATTTTCTTATGCATTTTATGTGCCTTGTAATGAATACTTATTTTCTATTTTCCTAATTTGTATATCATCTTTAACTTTTTGGCAGTTGTTGTGTAGTGAAATTCCTTTTCCTTTTCATATTTGATAAGTTCTGACTTGCATACATGTTATTCAAAGGCAATTTCAAGTTAAGATCTATGTATGTTGGGTGTTTTTTTGATCTTTAGTGCATTCATAGGCATAAATAGTAAACATATTTCAATTAGGTGCATCACCTTCCTTCCCATTCAACATTTAACTTTTATGCAATCCTTCTCCCTTTTCCTTAAAGTTTTAGTTTAAGTGCATCTTGATTGTGGCCTTCTCTAGAGATTCAACCTCACAATACAAGTCCAACACTTGGAGATTTCTTGAATGTTATATGAGGTTTTTTGGGGATAAAACGTTGAACATGGGTGGAGAATTTTGTGTCAACAATACACTTATTCAATCTACCATCATGTATTTGTTTTCTATCATACTGCCAAGGTCTACCCAACAAGATATGACAATAATCCATTGGCATAATATCACAAAGAACCTCATCATGTTAGGACCCAAATTTCAAAAAATTACCACACACTGCTCATAATTACAAATAGCTTATGATCAACCTTTATCCGTGCAATGTGATGCAACTTTAAATGCTTCATCCTTGGTAAGTGTAACTTGGTAACTAATTCCTCTAGTGCTAGATTATCTAAACTGCTACTATCAATGATGAATTTGAAGCATTTTCCTTCAATTTTACAACTGGTCTTGAACAAAATTTTCCTCAATATTGGTTCTTTATCAAGTTCTTCATTACATAGTTCTCTTGTAACTACTAGGGCTTCTCCATCTTTTGGTTGATTCATAGATTCAGCTGAATTTTTCTCCATAAATGCATTACTACTATTGCTACCAGTCTTATTGATTTAATTTCCTTGTGTGTATTCAAATGATCGATGACCTTATCCTCCATATTTAACTAACTTCTCATTAAAAAACTCCTTCCTTCTCTTCTATAATTATTAATTATAGGTTAATCTTCTCCTCTTCCTCAGTATGAACATGGACAAGTATTCTAAAGGATAAAATAACTCAGTAGCAAGAGAAATTTGTCAGGTATGTTTCTACTAGTTTTAAAGGGAGTGAACTTAATTATCACATTAGAAATAAACAAATCTCAGTTATGATCAATTCCTTGAAGCAATTCTACAAGTTTGTAATAGATTGAAAAATCCTTATTAGGAGTGATTTACAAAATCTAAGAGGGTTCTTTAAAAATTTAATCAAAGGATAAAGTAACCACGAGATAACTCATAAGGTTGTGTCAATTCTTAAATACCTTTAATTTTGAAATTAAAAGCATCTTCCAGGAAAGAAAAAGGTTTTAGTCAACTATCTTTCTATTAGAAAAATAGGATAATAGATTAAAAAAAAAAAGAGACTAAACATGAAGCTTGATGTTCATCATTGGAAATAACAAATATATCTAGAGCTATATCATTTCATCAAGATCCTATAGGTATTCTAATAAACATTACAATAAGCTAATACAACTGACAAAAAACTAGATGTGACTGACAACTAACTGGAACTTATTGAAAACTTACTCAAACACATGTACAATCTTATTCAATTCTTTTTCTAACTCTCTAACTATTGGAGCATTAAATTCCAACACTTTCCTATAAAACATCTACCTTAGTTTTTGGTTGTATTTGAGTAATCAAAGTTTAATAAGAATGATGGTATGAAGTCAAAAGTTGCTTAAAATTTAGTAGTAATCCATTCTTAGTTTTGAACTAGCAAATGACTATCTCTTTGATAACCTAACGATGATTCAAGTTAAGAAGATTTTGATAAAATCAAATACTTTGAATCCGAGTATTTTGTTTTGAACTCAAGGACAAGATGGATCAATAGAGGATCAAGTCAAACAAATAATTTGTCTCTAAAAATTAGATTCTAGATCTCCATTTAGTTTTAAAATCCTTATATATGAAGAATTGAAATATGGCTGCATCAAGAAAAGGGAGTAGAACACATTACAAATTTATCTCAAGGATCATATTCATAAGATTTTTTTCATTATCTTCTCTACATATAAAGGTTTCATTTGGAAACTAATATTCAAACCATAACATTATAATATAATCAATCAACATTTTAGTTAATAGTATGGACCCCATTAGTCAAATTTAACATTTCAACATTGGACAATTGGCTCAAGAACTCAACATCTACACAATTCACAACAACCTATATGGATATACACTATTACCTATCAACGAGAATTTGGAGATGCTAATGGCAATCAAATTTGATTCTTTGATCAACATCTTTATCCACATAAAATGTTTTATAAATAAATATGTCCAAATCAAAAGATACACAACTACACAAATCTACAATTGAAGCTACTTGACTTGGAGGTGTTGGTGTGCATTGAAATTCATTATCATCTATTGTCCAAACTTGATAAAATTCTTAATTCACATCAGCATGTGAATTATACTCATCATATATAAGGCATATTGCATCAAAAAGATCTTTCACTTTCATGAACATTATACTTGATTGTTCATAAGTGGTAGAGGGATCAAGAGTACGTGTGTAAATATGACACTACCAAGAATAATTTCACTACCAAACTCAATGTGTTGTGTAGGGCATGAAAGTCCATGACCATTTGTAGATGAAATTTTTTGATATTCCAAATTTAGTAACTCTAAAATCTATTCACTACTTGGCAACCCATTATTCTTATTCACACCTTCCTCTTTTTTTTTCCTCTTGACAATGAGTACTATTAATTTGTAGATCAAGGTTCACAACATTACACTATTATGAATTTAATATAAAAATTGAATAAATTCATTATCACATTCATAATCTAATGTAGGAATGAAACCCTCTAGGTTCACTTTTTCATGCACTTTTGGATTATCATAACAAAAAATCACATTTGCACCAACATTTTCTATTCTTTGATAACATACATCACCATAAAAAACATATTCATGACTAGGAACATATTTATCATTTTCAATCATGAATTTCACATTCCTAATGGCAGATGGCTCAACATCATGTGCATTTTTTAGATTTGCCATTTCTAGCCATGTCTATTCATTCTTTAACTTGACCAATACTTGTCAGCTTTGAGGATACAAAATAAGTCAGGTCTGAAACAAATAGGAATATCCTTCAATTCAATCAAGCCTCATATACAAATAAGAAGTTCACTTTTTTCAAAAATTCTTTTTTTACACCTCAAAAGAACTGTATGTAGATTGATGATATATAAATTAATTTAAGAGACATTATAAAATAAAAAAGTTATTAAAGTTTTAGTGAACTTCACTATTTTACATTTAGGTACCACCTTTCATTAAAAAATAATGCAAAAATAGTAAATAAAATTATAGCACTATAAAATTTATATTTTTGAAATTAGGATAGTGAGAGCTCTAATGGGTTTTTGTTTCATTAAAAAAATTGATTGGGAAGACCCTCTAGAAATTATGGCAAGGCGTGAATTTGTCAGTTCAATGCCTTAGCCAAATCTTGAGAGGTCAAGGCATAGACTTGGTCTCACTAGGCCTATCTTGAACAAAAATTCAAGGTGGAGAAAAGAATCCCACCCAATGTTGTAAGAAACGAGCACCTGTTATTTGAAATTCAAAAAATGGGTACCCATTTTGAAAATGTCAAATTGACATACAAAATCCCCCCAAAAAACAAAATTAATTTTTTAAAGAAATGGGTACCCATTTTTTAAAAGTGAAAAATGGGTACCCGTTTTTTACTTTTCAAAAACGGGTACTCATTTCTAAAAAATACAATTTTTTTATGTTTTCAAAAATGGGTACTCATTTTTTGTAAATAAAAAATAGGTACCCAATTTTAAAAAAAAATGAGTGCCCACTTTTTAAATTTAGGATTTGGTACCCGAGCCTAAAATAGGTACCCGTTTCTAAAGGAGCATGATCTCAATCCACATACTTCTGTTGAATTGAGACCCAACTCCTTGCTTCTACCCCTCTATAAAGAGATATAGTCTCAACAATCATCTTACCTATGATAACCTAAAGATAAAATGATATCTCAAAATAAGTCAAAAGAAATACCAACATAAATGTATAGTCACAAATCAATGAATATGAAATATAAAAAAGTTATGTGTCTATGTTTTGTTTTAAGTTTACTACAAGACACCTAATGGGCATACAAATTCCCAAATTTTCTCGTGTATAAACTCAGACTTTAATCCCACATCCCTTAGAATTCAAATGGAATAGTTAGATGTGAAATTGTAACTAAAAAATTTAAATTATATATTAAAAAAACTATGTTGAATTTGGCACACCATTTTGGTAGGATCATAACTCTTAACTTGTTGGGTGAAATTTATAAATTTTTATATTATTGGAAAAATTTAGTTAGATTTCTTGCGATGCAACTTTTGGCAACCATTCCAAGAAATTGATGATGATATTCAAGTCAAGTTCTACTCCAAATGCCTTTAAAAATATGATTAATAAAACATAAATTTTTTTTGCCAAAAATATAGCTTCAATATTTTCCATTGTTGACTCTATAGATGTCACCCAAGTGCTCTTGGAAAGTTAAATGATCATCTAGTGTCATATGATATCACCTAAACATAATAATGAAAGATGTGGAAGTCAAATAGGTCAACCACTTAAATGACCTAAAAATAACCTAACAAAGTGAGTTGGAGTTATTTTTTTAGGTGAGGGGAAGGAGAGAAAGGAAAACCATTTACCATGTCAAGCTCCATTTCCAAATTTCAATCCAAGGTTCCATGTGATCGAAATAGGGGAAAATTTGCATTGTCTTGCATAGTTTTATTGTTTGTTAAATTTACCCCACATGATGTGTATTTGTCTCATTTATGTGTTCTTTATAATTTGTTTCACAATGTGAGTGGTTTTCCCTCTTAGAATAGGGTATTGCCACCAAAATACTCAAGATGTGATGCACATGAAATCTCCCTTTAAGTTGTTTGTGGTAATGCAATGCACCTTTAGTAGCACATTCGACTTCCTTAATGAATAAAAAAATATTGTCACTATTTCCTTTTTTACTATATTTCACCTTCTATCATTGTTCCTTTCTCTATTCAAACATGTGATTAGTATAAAGCTATCCTTGCTAAAATTGGATGGAGACTGGGAGAAAATAATATGAATTGGAGCAATATCATGAAAGCCAAATACATTTCTAACTCCCTTTTCACTCATAATATTTTTAACAATGACCTCCTGGGGGGATCCAAAATATGGATGAATATTGTCCAAAGTAGAAGTATGCTGAGGGAAGGGGTAAGGTGGATTATGGGCAATGGGCAGAACATCAAGTTCTAGGAGGATAATTGGATGGGGGGGAAACCATTGGTTTACAACAAATTTAAAAGACTAATGGAGAAATTGAAGACAGAGATGGGGTTGAGAGTGAGGGATCATATTGACCTTGGAAGGAAGTGGAAGAAATTGCAAAAAGATACATGTTCCCAAGAAGATATCTAACTTCTTAATGAACTGGAAGAGTTGATTGAAGTGCAAAGACTACCAATTTTGGGTCAGGAGGATAAGGTGGTATGGGATTTAACTCCTACTAGTAATTTTACTATCAAGTCAGCCTACAAACAACTCTTCAGAAAGGACTTTTGCCCCACAATATGGCATAAAGTTTGGATTAGTAATCTTCTACCCAAAATAAATTTCTTTTGGTGGACTGTTCAACGTGGTAAAATATTATCACTGGATATTATGAAAAAAGAGATTTTTTTAAATTACAAACATATGTTATCTATGCAAAGAAAAAGAGGAGAGTATCTCTCACCTCTTCCTTGAATGACCATATTCCCTAAAGATATGGTTGCTGGTGTGGGAGAAATTTGGACTAAATTGGGTGATGAAGGAGAACTTAAGTCAATTTGTGGAAAACTGGGACTATCCCTTTTTTCATCCCAAGCTGGTATTCTTATGGAAGATTGTCCCACCATATATTTGCTAGCACACATGGAAAGAAAGAAATAATAGAATCTTTCATGAAGAGGAAAGACTTGAGAAGGTAAGGTAGTTATGGAGAAACTGCTGAAAGAAAATAAAAGGATTGCCAAATGTAAGATATCAAAGGAAGAACTAGGTAGGAAGGAATGCCAAATAGCAAAAAGTGGAGTATTCAGTGGAATTTTAAGAAATTTGATAACTCTATCAAGAGGCAACAGACAAGATGGAAACCTGATCCAGCTGGATCGTGAAGACCTCAAAAATTCAGCCCACTCAAAATCTCCCAAAATTGACATTAATGCATAGAGCACGATGAAACATTCCTGACACAATTTGAAGTGTGTCAAAAGGAGTCTATTTTCTCGAGATATGTTTGGTCAAAGTTTGGGTCAAACTGACCAAAAAGGTGAAATTGGACCATCTCAAAAGTGGTCAACAATGGGTCTTAAATTAAAGAGCCTATCAAGAGATTTCCAATGGCATTTGTTTCATTAAAAACATAGTTCATATGTGAAAGTTATGATTGTTTGAAGTTGGATGATTAGGCCAAGTATGTTGACATCAGCATGATGTCATCATGATAAGGTGTCAAGATCTTCCATGATTTGACATGATTTTTCAAACTTTAAAAAAAGGTTTGTTTTGTTTTAAAATGACTAATGTTGTTTTAAAATATAAAATGAACATATAACCTTCCTATTAATAAGGATTCACTTTATTATTTAAAAATTTAATAAGAGGCCATAATCTAACCAAGATTTCTATGTAAGGCTTGAATTATAAAAGCCAAAAATTGAATCGGTTAGAATATAAGGGCTATTAATATTAAGGATTTACATGGGAGGTATATGGAAGATTTATTTGTTATTTAAGGGGGAGATAGTTATCAAATTTGTTATTTGGTTTTACACCAAATAAGGAAAATAATTTTTATAAAAGGGGATCTATTTTCTTGAGAAGACAATTAATCCTAGAGGAGGATTTTGATAAGTCTTTGTAATTCTCGAAAGGAGAATTTGGGAGAGAATGCTCTAGAGAATTAAGTGGTCTCATAATATGAGATAAAAACTTAGAATTTTCTTGAGAGTATTTTTGATGACATTGTGTCATTTCTGTAAAGGCTTAATGCCCATTGAGAGAGAGTTGCAATTTTATTGCTTTGCATTGTAAAAAGTGGCAAAGGAGCTATGCACGAACATGTTGCTAGCAAGTTCCTGTCATTGTAGTGTGGAAGTGAGAAGTAGATTGTAACTCCATGGAAGACCATGGTGATGTATGAGTTTTAAATCATAATTAATGGCATCGATCTTGCGAGTTTGCAGATCTGGAGATGTAGCCAGAGTCTGGTGAACTCCAAAATCAAATCTTTTGTCTCTTGTTCTTTTTGATGCATGTTTTGTCTACTTAGTTATTTTTCGCATTTCTAAGTATTATTTAATTAGTTCACAAGAAATGCTAGTTATGATCTTTCTATTATATCTGTATCCTAGTCAATCTTGAAATTCCAACTATTTCATAACAAGGAGTTTATAGATCAAAATTGGTATCAGAGCTAGTATGACAAGTTGCAGGTTATGAGATAATTGGAGAAATTTCAAGCAAGGTGAGACAAGATATCTTCACATAAGGAAAATCATTTTCCTTTTGTCTTTGATGTATAATTTTATGAGGCCTTCATGAAGAAGGCTTCTTGAAGGAAGTTAAAGATGCAGACTTAGTGAGATCTCCTCATTCTTCTTATTCTCTTCCTTGTTCTCTTGGTGATTCTCAAAAACAATCTCAAAATGTTAGAATGAGGTTGTCAACCTAGATGGGCAACAAAGGAAAGGGCCTTCGAGTTCATGAGCAAAGAATGGTTGAACCTGTGAAGGTGAAAGATAGACCTCTTGATTCAAGATTGGGGGTTGGTGAATGAGAATGCTCCCATGCAATGGATGCAACAAATTCTCTGAAAGAAGAACAATCTCAAGAACAATCTGAGAGAGGAAATGGCACAACATCTTTAGGCAATGGTGATACATGCAATATGTCCAAGAGAAGAGCGAACACAGATTCTTCTTGACATGCATGCACCAAGGGTGACCATGAAAGGTATAGGAAGCCTAGAAAATCCAATGTTTCTTTTCATTATAAGAAAGTTGGCAATATAAAAAGTTTATGGTTTAGAAAAACATGCACATTTTGTGGGTTCAATAACCATAGTGTTGCCAAGTGTTGGAAAATAATGGCTTTGTCAATGAAGGTCAAGTTAGCTAGTAAAGAGACAGTGGATCAAGAACCATCCCCAAATTAGAAGAAAGAGAAGGAAAAGAAAAGCTAGATGTTGAAAATACCTTGCTCTTATTGCAACAAAGGTGGACATCAAGAAGCTAACTGTTGGAAGCTTCACCTTGAGCTTTGTCCAAAAAAGGACAAGAAGAAGATTCTAGTTGATTCTCCATTAGTGAACACTGGGCAAATGAAGAGGCTCATTTATGTGAGAAAAAATTCTTCACTCATGTCTATAAAGGTGGGAAAGCAAGGTGATTCAAAGAATGAAAATGATGTAGTTGCTTGTATGTCTAACCATCATGTGCTTTAGGGATCATCAATGCCACAACATGAGGATTTGTCATGGAAACCTATTAAGAGGATCAAAAGTATTGTTAGCTCATTGTCATTATCATCTTTGTATTTGTTAGTGCTACTTGTAATACCCCAAAATTGGCTAATTGCCATTATACCAATTTTGGTCTATTTCTGATAATTTCTAAGTCCTATTCTAATAGGCAATTCTCATTCTGCTATTCGCTACTTGACTTAATTTTCAGATGCAGAAAACCCTAATCTACATTCATCATATTTCTTATTTAATTCCTATAGTACATACTCATATTAGTCGCATTAAGCCTACTTGATTTAATTATAATTTAATTATTAAGTATTTATACTTTAATTAAATTAAATTATATCCTAAGGCTAATGTATTATGGAATTAAATTTATTTAATTTAATAAATACACCTATCTTGATTAATTAAATTTAATTATTTAATTAAATGGGAAAGGTATTTCTAATTAATTAAATAAAATTAATTAATTAAATGGAGTACTTACTTCTAATTAATTAAACAAAGTTATTTAATTAAATGGGAAGCCATTCCTAATTAATTAAATGAAGTTATTTAATTAAATAAGAAAAGTGTCTCTAATTAATTAAAGATTATTTAATTAAATAGAAAAAGTAATTATGAGAGCATATCTCATTTTATTAAATTAAATATCTCAACAAAATCTCTATTCAGTTCAAAAAGGGAAATTTCCAGTTCACTATTGATCAAAAATGAGTTAAATTAGTTAACTCCTTTTTCTACTCAAATTAAAACAGTTAACTCCTTATTTTATTCAAATTAAATCTATTAACTCCCTTTAATTTGGGAATCTCCCTTTATGACTAAACCTCATCTCCAATCCTGACCGTTGATCCGAATCGATCTCAACCGTTGATGGATTCCAAGAAAGTCTATTTAAGAGACCCTCATCTCTTCATTTTAGAGAGGATGAATTGATTTTCTATCGAATTGCTATTGAAATTCATGCTCACATTTACTTACATTTCTTGCATACATTCTCATTCTTAGTTTAATCTCATTTTAGTTTAATCATGCATATGCTTAATCTAGTTTTCTTTATTTGTTCTTAGATTACATTGCATCTTTCATTCTAGATTAATCTGCATACTCATTCTTAGCTTAATTTCATTGTCAAATCCTTCATATTTAGAGGGTCTTGTTGCTTAAACACCTCAAATTTGAGGATATCTAACAAGCAATTCCCTTTAGATAGAAGGCAACAGGTTGCTTTGCAGGGCAAATTTCAGATGAACAATCCAATGTTCATTTCGGGATAAATCCGCATACAATGACCGTGTTGAAGTGTGTGTGTTAGCAGAGGCCACATATTCACGCATACATTTTTGGCGCCCATCGTGGGACTTGAAAATCAATTTTTTTGGCCTCTTGCTATTTTTTTAAAATCTTTTTTTTTCTCTATTTGTACTGTTCTGTATAGATTCAGGAATCTTCATGCGAAACTGTTCATTTTCGCGTGAAGATCTAGAATCTTCACGCGAAGATCTAGAATCTTCACGTGAAGATTCTTTCCGCATCGCGTGAGAAAGTTACTGTTTTTGCAAAACTTCACGTGGAAACTGTTTCTTCGCATGGGCCGTAAAAGGATTTTGCGTGGGTCGTGAAACTTCTTCGCGTGGCTCTGTCAAAAATTTCACGCGAGATTCTACTGACAGAGCCTATTTTTTTGCATTGATTTTCTTTTTTTCTAGTTTTTCTACTAATTGCTCACGGTTTCTAGTTTTTCTGTGTTTTTTGAATTTTTTTGGAATAGCATAATAGAGGTTTGCGAGACAATGGGAAAAGCGTGCTAAAGTTGCCAGAAATAGGTAAACATCTACTAAGTGCATTGCAAGGATTACCAGGTAATTCTCTTTGGTTGATAACACTTCATTTGGAGCTAAAATGAACATCTCTTATGTCAAGCTTGTGTGTGTATTTTCTTTCATGTTCTCATTTTACAACACATGCATAATTTGATACTAGGTTGTGATCTCTATTAGTTTCATTTAACAGGCTTAGTCTTTAGTGATAGATCTAATTGGATATCTTGGGTTATTGGACTCGCTAATCCATCGCCCCCTCATTCCACCCTGTGGTTGCAAGCTCAGTACCACGTTAAATAGGGGAGGGGTCTACAGGACATAGGTGTTAAAGGCTCCACAAGGAAACCCTTTTATGCTTTCTAGAACTCACTTATTTCTGAGTTGTGGACTCGTTTTGGCTTGTGTGAGAGGTTAAATGTTCCACATCTTTGGACTCACCTCACATTAGTTAAAATGTTAAGTGTACCACCTTGTGCTCTTTGATTACTTTTGGATAGATTTGTTTTCAGGAATTAACATTTGTACACACATAGTAATTAAACCCCCATGAACACTATTCGTGAATCTTGAGGGAGTGGGTTCCTAGTGAAACTCCTCTCTAAGACGAATTCCTTGTAGGTGGGGAGGATACTTTGAGCATCTTGTAGATAGATGAATCTTCAACTTGTTGATTAAGGCATCCTTTCTCTGAAGAGGTTGATAGATCACTAGGAGATGATATCATAGATCTTTAAGAGATAATCTTAGTTTAGCATGTCAAATTAATCTGCATGCTTTGATTGGGCTAAAGGTGAAAAGGTGTCAAAACCTTGAATCTGGAAGCTAAGTCCCCTTGTGGTACACTATTGTGAGTCGGTCACCTTTAGAGAGGGTTAACCGTAGCAGACAATCCCTCTATAGGGAAAACTGTGATGACAAAAACTTGAGCGGTAATAGCCATTTTCGCCATGGTAGTGACAACCGCTATATAAATGTCCTTGTGGAAGAAATCTCCACGAGTGTGGTTCATTGTGGGTTGTCGGATCTCCCTAGTAGCTCTTGAAGATTAAGTTCTCGGACTGTTTCAAAACCTCGATGTGTCGGGATTGGAGGTCACCCCTGCGAGTCATAAAAGTTGCAGAGTCAAACCATTATTAAAAACTTTAGAGAAGCCAACTTTTCTTTTCTAGGAATGTATACAATGATTGCAAAACTCTTTGAAAACATACAAATAGCTCTCATAGGGATTAGCACAAACTAAGTCACTTGATTGTTCATGTGCAAGGTTGCTTTTGCCCTTGCCCATTGTTCTTAGATGTTCTTGAAATCACCTGCTTGTTGTTCTACGTGCCTGTTTATCTGCCTGGTTATTGGAAAGATCAAAATTTGACAAAATCAATTGTTGTTTTAAAATAGGTCTGCATTCTCGCGTGAAATTATTTTGTTCTCGTGCGAAATTATATTCTCCTCGCACGAAATCATTTCATTCTCGCATGAAATTAAATTGCTTTTGTGCATCTTTGCACGAAATTAAACTACTATCACTGACCTTCGCGCGAGACAGAAATGTCCTTGCGCGGCCCGTAAAACTTCTTCACGCGACTTGTAAAGGTTTTTCGCGTGAGACTTTGTATCAACATCATCAATTTGGATCTATTTTAACTATATGCAGCTTGCACGCTGTCCTTTTCTACATTCATTTATCGCTCTCTATTTGCAAACAGTCTTGAAACAACGACACTTCTCTTAGCTGAAGACTTGTGTCTTATACCTTGACTAGTCTCATCTCGTAAGTAATTTTTGATCCTTGTCTTAATGCTTGTCATACTTTGTGTCACATTGGTCATAAACTTTGGCTGTTCTAGCCTTTAAATCAGACCATTTGCGCCTTAGTGAACAACATTCTTGCTATTATCTTGTCCTTTTTGAGACTCAGTCTTAGTGTAGTCCTTGTCCAGGTTCTAGCTTCTTGTCCTTGCCTATGACTGTCACAACCAGAAGCGGCAACGTATTTTATCCTGATAACCTTAGATGTGGTCGTGCTAGGGGTCATAATCGCGATAGAGGTCACTTCCCTTTCATTGCGCAATCTGCATCCAGTTTGGCTAGTGAGACATCTTCACAATCTTCCTCACCTGTCAGATCATCTCAAATTCAACGAACATTTTCCAATTTGCAACAAATTAGGAATCCTTTTTACTAACAGGATACTAAGACAGGTATAGATCCTGCATTCCCAAATACAATGTATGATCCTTTCTCAACAGACCCTTTTGAAACACAACGTATAGAAAATGAACATGTTCCTATAATGACTAATTGTGAACTTGAATATGGTAGTCATAGTCAATATCAAGAACCACTTAGGGATGACAAAGAGAAAGAGAAAGAAAATGACACTGATGAGGAACAAGAAGAAGTGGAAATCCTTCCTGAACACATAGAAAAATGTCGAAGAGACAAAAAATTTCAGAAGGTCATGGGAATTCTACTCAACGAAGAGAAAGAAAAGTACTTTCTCAAACTTACCCAAGAGGGGGCTAAATTGCCCACACATTTTGATGTGGAAACTATTATCACACATGAAGAAGAAACTCAGACTGCTAAACTCCAAAGACAACTGAAAATTATGCAAGACCAAATGGCTCGGATGATGCAAGAGAAAGAGAAACCCACAAAGACATATACATTGGATGCTCTTTGTTCATTCCCATTTGAAAAAAGTATAAACATGTCGCCTTTCCCACGAGGCATAGAATTACCCAGATATGACAAGTACTTTGGTTTTACTGATCCCCAAGATCACTTGTGAGAATTTGGTGCTGTCTATGGAGTTTATACACAATCAAACGTACCTCATGCGTTTATTCCCTAGAAGCCTAGGTGGTCAAGCTTTGGAGTGGTTCTCACATTTACCTCCTGGTATCAAGACGTTTGATGAAATTGCTAATTCATTTGTTTAGCAATATTCTCATAACTTTCAACATCCTGTAAATATTCGAGACCTATGCAACCTTAAACAGAAGGTTGGTGAGCCTTTTCTCACTTTCCTTCAACGGTGGAGACAACTATACACTAAGTATTCCCGTAAAATCCCAGAAACAGAGAAGCTCGACATTGTCACTAATAACCTCTTACCTAATTTCGGGTATAGAGTCCAACTACAAGGTCCACGTACCTTTGAAGACATGATTACACAAGCTATCCGTATCGAAGAATTTATGGTCAAGAAAGGTGAACTCACTCTTCAGAGAGACACCAAACAAGGTTCCACTTCCAACAGGGATAAAACCAAACATATCAACAAGAACCGAGAAAATGTACATGATGGGGTTGTTGATAATGTCACACCTAAACCTGCTAAAGCAGCATTTAATCTCACAGATTGCCTCAAAGTAGCCAGAAATGCTAAGAAGCCTCCTCCTAACAATAAGACGTCTGGAAACAAACCAAGAAACTCGTGGGCAACACAACCCAAGTGAGAGTATACACCTCTGGGAGAACCTTTGGGTGTGGTTTACAAAACATTGCTACAACACAAGCTTATCTCACCAATGGATAACCCTCGTCCTTATGATCCATAGCCACGTCCACCATGGTGGAATGAGACCTCATTTTGTGAGTATCACCAAAACAAGGGACACAAAACCAACAACTATATAAACTTGCACCATAAAGTACAAGACATGATTGATGCTGGTGAACTTGTGGTAGATGGACATAACAAAAACTCGGACCACAAGGCATTCAAAGAGCCTTTCCCAGCTTATGAAAAAGGAGAGACTTCGAAACTAGAACCCTACAGTAAGGTCAACTACACATATTCCAATGATGACGATGAAATTCACATGGTTGAACCTGTAGATTCTAAATACTATGACGTTATTACCATAAAGGGCAAGCAAGATAATGACAAACCCAAGACACCATTTTTCTTGAGAGGCCCTACTTCCAATAAGATGGATAATGCGTCTTCGCAACACTATTCTAACACTGTTACTCGCTCTCATGCGAAGTTGGTGCTCAAAGGCCCTGCACCTCCTACTTCAAATCTTGAACAACACAAAGACAAGGCCCTTGCTGGTCCATCTGGTAAAGGTACAAAACCCACAACAAACTCATTTGCAACCAGTTATAGTGTTCTCGATCAGTTAAAACAAACTAATGCTCAGATTTCCATCTTTGAGCTGCTTAAAATTTTGCCTTATCATAGGAAAATTATGGACAAAGCCCTCACTGAGGCAAACATTCCTCAAGATCTTGATCTTGAGCGATTTCAATCCATGGTAGGTCATCTGACCTCACCTCATCTTATGACCTTCTCCGAGGAGGATGAAAACTCACTGAATCACCCACACAATCAGCCTCTACACATTGAGGTTATGATCCACTAGACACTTGTTCGTCGGGTGCTCATTGACAATGGCATTGGCCTAAATATTGTCTCTACTGCTCTGCTTAGACAATTGGATTATTCTAAGGACTCTGTTGATCCTCGACGAAAGATCACTATTAAAGCATATGATGAAGTAGAATGAAAGTCACTAGGTCTTGTGACTTTACCGATTCGCGTCGGTCCTATTGAAAGGGATGTCACTTGTTAGGTGCTTGATATTCCCTTAGCCTACAACATTCTATTGGGATGGCCATGGATACATGAGATGCACGCTATGCCATCCACATACCACCAATGCATTAAATTCCCATTTCATGGCTCTGAAGTTACCATTCCTGCCACTACTAGCTACACCTGCAATATGCTTAAAGCTGCTGATTCTTTTGTCCCTGCTAACCATGAATCTACTGATTGTCACGCCAATAAACTAAAACAAATTGAGCTGTCATTCAAATTGAAAGAAACTAGTATGGGAGAGTACCACATGGAACCAATGCTGTCATTAACATCTCTTCCAGAGTCCCCTTGACATTTTGGGAGACCCTCAGAAGCAAAGAAGCCATTCGTGCTGACATCTTAGACCAAGTTTAATGGCTCTTTTGTCAAAGCTACAGTTCCCTTAGAAGATGAAAGTGAAAATAGAGCCATTGCTACATGGCTTTACAAAGAAGAGGCTCCAGTACACCTAACAGAACAAGCTCGAGAAATTACTCCTAAGAAATATGGACCTGGTCTTAAGCTTATGAAGCATTTCAGTTACAAGGGAACCGGCCCTATTGGGTGCAATAACAATGGTCTAATAGATCCTATCAAAGTATCAACTCGAAGCAACAGTGACACAACTGGCCTAGGGTTTAAGAAGGTCCCTTTTCATTTGGGATCTAATAAATTCATACCCATACTTGAGAGTTCATTTGAAAATGAGTCACAATCTGAGTCAGGTACTCGAGAGGAAGAATTTGATGATGAGGATTCCTACCCTCATCCTATTCCTTATGATCTTGCTAAATTCTTTGCTGAGCTAGATGACTTTGTGCCACGTGTTAGCACTGTGGATGATACTAGTGATTCTTCTGAGGACATTACTGAGCAACTCAAATATCATTTGGAAAAGGGAGAATCTAGTCAATCATGCCATATTGAGTATTTGTGTAAGAATCCAGAGGCTAAAGGAGAGTATGTCCCTATCACTATTGGGGAGTTCTATAGTCTCTCACCATGTAGCACTAATTCTCATGAATATGAGTTTGACAATCTTTCAGAAGCAACTATTGATAAAGACATTGACCAAGTGCATGTCTATGAAAATCAAATCAAAGTGGGTGAAACGTCTAGGGTTAGGTCACGAGGGTCTGATCCAACTAGTGCCCTAGAGTCGTCAATTACTAACGTTCGTACTCTGAGGCATTTGAATACACTTGTGGATGAGTTCGTCGTAGGTCTTGAATTATTGGTCCACACATTTAATGACTATATTGTAAACACCACTGAACCAGTCACTACTCTCTCACTCACACATCTCGAGCTTATAGATTGGAACCCCAATGCATCTAACGAAGTCCCCACATTCCAGAATGACTATGCTCTTGCCTGTTACCTAAACGCTAGATCAAACCTATAACGTCTTCCACCAATGAGCAGAGTATCAACATGACTGAGGCTGACATCAAATATCTCAGTCACATAATTAAAAAGAAAAAGTGCAAGAGGTCCGATGGTGAAAACCACATTGTGGCAGTGTCAGATCCCAAAATAGTAAAAATAAATGACATATCCAACGATGAAAACCTCTCTGAGGTGCCTGTGGATGAGATATTTGATGTCCTTCCTAGGCACTTTCAGGAGAGATCATCAGTGTTAACAGAGCCGATGCAACCAATTAACATAGGCACAGAAGAACATCCTCATGTAATGCATCTGGCGCAGTCACTGTCACCTGAAGAGAAGGAACAATTCATTGCCTTTTTCAAGGAAAAGAAAATAAATTTTGCCTAGACATATTCTAACATGCTAGGATTGGATCCTAATCTTATCATGCACCACTTGTCCATAGCACCAGGCATCAAACCAGTTAAACAGAAGCTTCAAAAAATACATCCTCATGTTGCATTGCTCGTCAAAGTCAAATTGGAGAAACTTCTAAAGGCTGGTTTCATTCATGCCATTAATTATGCTGAATGGATATCCAATATTGTTCCTATTTCCAAGCACGATAAATCTATCAGAGTTTGTATAGACTTTTGTGATCTTAACTTGGCATGTCCTAAAGATGAATTTTCGCTCCCTAATATTGATATGATCGTAGACATGACAGCTGGTTATGAGATGTATTCACTTATGGATGGTTTTTATGGATACGATCAAATAAAAATTGTGCCAGAAGACCTAGAGAAAACGGCTTTCACATGTGCATGGGGAACCTTTTGTTGGAATGTGATGCCATTTGGTTTAAAGAATGCTAGTGCTACATATCAAGAGGCTGTTACTACCATTTTTCATGACATGATGCATAGAACCATGGAAGACTACGTTGATGATACCTTGGTCAAAAGTGCTAAATGCAATACTCATCTACAAGATTTAGGTCCCATCCTAGATCGTATGGAAAAATTCAGTCTCCGGCTCAATCCTAAGAAATGTGCATTTGGTGTCACATCAGGGAAATTGTTAGGATATATTGTTTCTGAAAAAGGAATTGAAGTAGATCTAGAAAAAGTACAAGCAATAATGGACATGCCACCACCTCGGAACATCAATTAGATGAGAGGACTATAGGGAAGGCTTCAATCTATTCATAGGTTTATTTCACAATTGGCGGATAAATCACAACCCTTCACAAAGACCTTACATAAGGGTGTGAAATTCAATTGGAGCTAAGATTGTGAGCAAAGCTTAACATAGATCAAACAATATCTTGTCAATCCACCAATCCTGATGCCTCCTATGCATGGGAAGCCTTTGCTTTTATACATTTCAGCCACTGAAACATCTTTGGGAATCTTGTTGGCTCAAGAGGATAATGACAACAAAGAAAGAGCAATTTATTACTTGAGCCGAACATTGGTCTCTTATGACAAAAACTACAACATTATTGAAAAAGCTTGCTTGGTAGTTGTCTTTGCTTCCCAGAAGTTGAGACACTACATGCTTGCCCACACTACACGGCTTGTGGCTAAAATAGACCCATTAAAGTACTTGCTTAGTAAGGCAGCCCTCACAGGAAGATTAGGTAAATGGGTCATGATACTAAGTGAGTTTGACATCCAATATGTTGAACGCAAAGCTATAAAGGGATAGGCAATTGCAGACCAGCTGGCCGAGGCACCCCTACAAATTCTTCTACCAATAAACATTGATTTCCCAGATGAGTCAATTCTAACACTCACTCACCATACATGCGTGATGTTCTTCGATGGGTCCTTCACACAACAAGGATCAGGTGTTGGATTACTCTTCATTACACCACAGAGATACTCATTGCCGAAAGCGTACAAGATTCTGTTTCCTTGTACAAATAACATTGCTGAACATGAAGCTTTGATCAATGGTATGAAAATTGCAGCTGAATGGAGAGTAGATCAGTTGGACATCTTTGGTGACTCTCAGCTTGTTATCAACCAAGTAAATGATGTGTATCAAACAAAGGATGAGAAACTGATTCCTTACAAATGCATGGTTGATGACTTGACGAAGTATTTTGCACACATCACCTTCCAACAAGTTCCATGCGTAGATAATAAGGCGGCTGATGCCATGACCACTCTAGCCTCCTTGATACAAATGCCAGAAAATGATCTCCGACATGAGTTCTTGGTGGAAGCGTTACACTACCCAGCCTATGACACACCTGATTCCAAGATGATCTGTTCTATTATAGGACAAGAGTCATCTTTCTACCATCACATCTATTCCTACCTTCGTAATCAAACCATTCCATACGGTCTTACCCAGAATGAGAAATGTTACCTAATCCATAACGCTTCACATTATGTCATTATTGCTGACGATCTGTATAGGAGAGGTCTCGATGGAACACTCCTTAGGTATTTAGAACCCAATGAATCCAAACACGCACTAATTGACGTTCACGAAGGCATTTGTGGATCTCATTCCAATGGCCTGACACTAGCTCACAAACTCCTTTGTGCTGGTTACTACTGGCCTAAAATGAAGCAAGAAGCTGTTAACTATGCTAGGTCCTGCAAGCAGTGTCAGCTACACGGGAATCTCATTCATGCTCTAGCCAGAGAGTTGATTCCCTCTACTACAACATGACCGTTTCAACAATGGGCCTTTGACTTGGTGGGACAAATTCACCCAACCTCTTCTAATGGACATAAGTTCATTATTACTGCTACAAATTATTTCACGAAATGGGTAGAGGCAGTCCCTCTCACAATTGTTGATGGAAAAAATGTAGCGCTTTTTATCACAAACTACATCATCTATAGATATGGTGTACCATCCTCAATCATCATTGATAATGGAGCACAATTCAAAAATAAAGACCTTAAGAAACTGTGTAAGAAATTCAAGATTACACAACATTGGTCTTCTATTTATTACCCCTAGGGTAATGGTCAAGTTGAGGCATCCAATAAGGCGATCCTCAAAATTCTTCATCGCACAGTCAGTAAGTCAAGGAGAGACTGGCATCTTCAGATCAATCCAGCTCTGTGGGCATATAGGACAAGCATGAGAACTCCAACGGGCACAACTCCCTTTGCGTTGGTGTATGGGACAGATGCTATACTTCTAATAGAGGTCAAGATTCCTACCTTGAGAATCTCTATGAAAGGTCTTATCACTGATGAAGACTATAGGATAGCTTTGCTTGAAGAACTTGTGTTACTAGATGAACGATGACAAGTGGCATGTGATCATCTACAAGCATATCAACAAAGAATGGCACGAAGCTACAATCAGAAAATCAGGCCACGTGACTTCCAGCTGGGTGACCTCATTTTGAGAGAGAACCCTAAGAATCAATAACAACGAATGCAAAAGGGAAAGTTTGAACCAAACTGGTTAGGTCCTTACATCATTACTGTAGTATATGGATCTGGCGCCTATCAGCTTTCCACAACCGAAGGAGAAGTGCATAAAGAGCCCATCAACACTCTCCACCTGAAGCAGTTTTACAGTTGATTTAATCTCAGCAAGTTCTCTGTACATACCTAAATGTCCTAAAAAAAAATCAAAAAAATTGAAAAAATCTCAAAAATACAAAAAAAAAATCAAAAAGAGAAAAATACAAAAAAAAAATTGAAAAAAGAAAAGTACCATTGGTGAAAACCTGGAAACAGGCATCATGGTAGCAAAAAAAGGAGAATCTTGTCAAGAAGGTGAAAACCTGGTAAACAGGCGCCTCTTGTTCCCAATGCTCCATCTTGCAGCGTATCTTCTGGCTATTCTGTATAGTCACTTTCACGCTTTCGCATTCCTTCTTTTCTTGCTCATGTATCCATGGATTGAGTCTTGTCACAGCTCAGGGGCATTCCCCCCTTAGTGTCACTATTTTTGAGATTCTCCTCATAGAATCTCCTTCGCGACAGTCACCAGTGATCCTCACTGCGTCTGCCTACTGTCACAAGTGTCACTTTTTTGAGATTCTCCTCATAGAATCTCCTTCGCAACAGTCACCAGTGGTCCTCACTGCGTCTGCCTACTATCGCTAGTGTCACACTCTTCAAGATTCTCCTCATAGAATCTCTTTTGCAATAGTCACTAGTTGTTTCAGCTGTGTTTGCCTACTGTTGCTAAGTTCATGTCTCCAGCTTCCTTTATGGAAGATATCTCTTGCGTCAATCACCAGTCATCTTGGCTATGTTTGCCTACTGTTGCTCAGTCCTTCTTAGGTTCTTCATCATGAAGATTCCTCTTTGACCTCAGTCACAAGTCATTTTGACTGCGTTTGCCTACTGTTGTCACCCTATTGAAGAGTTTTCCTTCAAACTTGTTCTGGACATTGACACTTGACATCAATCTCGAAAACACTGAATTCAAAAATGATATCTTGTTTGGATATGCTGAGCTTTTCCTTTGTTTGCTTCTTTTTTGCTTTGTCATATTTCCTCGAGCAACTCGATGATGTCATCTTCGACTAGGGAAGTAATGACTGGGGGCATGATCTTTTTCTTTGCTTTCTGTTTGTGGTTTAGTTCCAATAAGTTGATATATTCCTATAAGAGGGGTGTCCACTATAAGAGCCTCCATCTCGTATTGGATGGCCATGTGTGTAGACACCTAAATTTGATTACACTGCTTTGGTAATCTAATTTAGCCATCTCTAAAGGCATCATTAATTAAATTCTTATTTAATTAATCCTTTGCCATCCCTAGTTGATTAATTTAATTAATCATCTATAGTCGTAATTGATAAATCAAATAATCTATTATTTATCAATTAAATCCTTTTCTCCTATCTAATTCCAAAAATCCCCATTTATTAAATAAGTCTATTTGATAAATGAAATCCTCAAATTCAAAAACCCCTAACCTATCTCTAATCCTCCATTTAGCCTAATCCACCCCATCCACCCATACTAACCAAGCTTAGCCACTAACTCACCCGCCCTCATTAATGCCATCCACTTGCACATCTCTAACATCCCTAATCTAATCCTAAATCCAAGCCTAATCCACCCCCTAATGTTGTCACATTCCTTAAACAAGTTTAAGACTTTCCTAATCCAAACCAAAGTCTCCTTTCAAAAAACCCAACCACTAAGTCATGAGTGCTCTTACAAAACATAAAAGACTCTTACAAGCCCACTCATGACTCTTACACCCATCTTCCACACTCTTCCCTCTTCCACACTCATTCCTCTTACATCCCTCTTACATACTCAACCCCACTCATCATGCCTTTAACCAACCCTTTACCCTACCCTCTCATACTCATCCTCCTTGTGACAAGTGTCACCTTCCCATTGGTGCTAAACAAGCACAATCCATGTGCTCTCCTTTGAGTACATCCTAGCCCTCCTTAAGCCTTCATCCATCCTTGCATCTAAGCCCTCCATCCCTCTACCCCTTAGCCTATAAATTGAATCCCATCCCAAGCCATTTCATCAACAATCTTTGAGCTAAAGTTACCATGCTATTTTGAGAACCAAAGCCATCAATCTTACCCTTATAATGCCAAATTGAGAGCTCACAAAGCTACCAATTTTCCATTACCCATCTCCATTGAAGCAGCTTTTGAGCATCTTGAGCATACATCCACAGCAAAAGGACACATCTACAGAATCAAGAAAGCATGGAGTGTTTTCTCTTGTGAGGTTTGCACTTCTTGTTTTCTTTCTTTGTCTAAGCATATATGTGAATTTAGTTTTTTTGGTTTGTGAATGTTTACTTTATTTGTTAATGTTCTTTGCACACTAAAATTCTTGTTCTACAATGTGTACCTCGACTCCTTTTATATGAATACACCAATGACGTTGTTTCTTCTCCTTGTTTGTTGGAGTGAACTATTCATGCTATAGTACATATTGATACTCATCCTACTAAGTGAATGTACGGGTCACTGTGAGTATATCTAGCGCACTTCTGTCTCAGGTTATGAACATAAGGGTCGTTGCAGACAGAATGAATACTGAGTGCTTAGCATAAGAGAGATCTCCTGTGTGTTTGGTGTGCTTGTTATGCAAGCAACATTCAGGTCATCCTAGCATTTATGCTTTGATGCTTATGTTAACTTGTTACATTAAAAGGGACAAATTTTCTAGTCATTCTATCTTCTTGTGCCTCAAATGCTTACATTTAATCCCAACAATCCAATAACGTATGTTATATTCATATTTTCATGATTACAATGTTAGTGGGAATTGTATGACATATGAGCTGTATTTTATATCCAGTGATGATTAAACATTGAGGCTTAATAACCAGACCTAGGGTTGCATTTAACATGGTCTTGCATTACATACTTCATTTTCATTAGCATGCAATTTGATGGGCATTCTGTTCATACTCCACATACATCAGATTTCTCCATCATTGCATAAGCGTTTGGTTCATCGATTCACAATCCTCAATGAAATACTTGTGACTATCAAACAAAAAAAAAAAAACACGCAACATTACATGAGATGTCAGTCCATAAATATGTGTTCTATCTAAGTACAACATACATCTCATGAACATCAAATCAAAACAAAATAGACAATGACATGTACACAGGAATACTCAGCTCAAAATCTCGTATATATATATCAAAAGAATGGATCAGTACAAAAAATGGGCACTACTCGAGTGCAATCGTCAAAAATGATACATGTGGTGCTGGCACACCAATCGATACATAGCCAGAGATCAAAATTCAAAAATCAGGCGCAGAGCGTCTAACTCTATCCCGAACCCTCACCTCTAGGGGGAGCAAGAGGAGCAAGGGCAGCAAGTGGCGGAGGTGGTGGTGGCATGTTCGGCCTGACAGGAGGTCGTGTGCCTCCAAACTCTCGCGCATACTGAGAGAATCGCTGAACCTGCAATGTCTCATCAGGTATTGCACTAGTATATGCTGCATAATAATATGCTTCCCGAGCTGACTAGAAGTGGATCTCATCCTGTGCCAGCTCCAATCTCTGCTCTGTAGTCTCCGCATGCTCCCTCTGAAAATCTGTCTCCCACTGTTGCTCTACCAGCTGCGCATCCCTGACTGCCAATGCAATCTACAACTCTCCCAACTGTTGGGAGGCTGCATGAACTTGCTCACGGTACCACCGTACCACATCCTGTACCCCACCTGCCGATTGATCCAGCATATCCTCATCAAGCATCTTAGGTGCCTGCTGCTGTGGTGGTGCTTGCGGCTATGGTGGCACCTGCTGTTGAGGGGCCTCCTCTGTCCTTTGCCTGCGGCGTCACCCCTGTCTAGCCCCACTACCCCTGGTACCTGGGTCTGATCCCATCTGACGTGGGGGAATCTGCATCTGCTAAACCCTGTGTCAGACTCGTGACTGCTACTGTGGCTGAACTGGCGGCTGTGGCTGTGCTTGTTGCTGCTGGGGTGCCTGTCTCTCTGCCTGCACTGCCTGCCCTGCCATCCCCACTGGATCTGTAAAACGTGGGAATGGATGACTAATAAAAAATGCCTGATATGCAGGAATCATCTCGACATCTACTATCGCCGACAGGTAGTCCCACTGAACTGTAGCTAGGCTGTGGATGTCTATCATGGAT
This sequence comes from Cupressus sempervirens, assembly GCA_028749045.1. NCBI lineage: Eukaryota > Viridiplantae > Streptophyta > Pinopsida > Cupressales > Cupressaceae > Cupressus > Cupressus sempervirens. The sequence continues at coordinate 72,177,074 of CM053786.1, read as the reverse complement.
CGTCCTAGATCCATCTGTGGAGGCCATCCCTGCTCAATATCCCTATGCACCCTAGCATAGGCACAGTACTCAGCTAAAATGTCTTGTGGTCGACCATACTACCACCACACTCGTGAGATCACAAATCTCTCTATGACTGATGTCATCCTGCCTGCCAGCGGTCGAGAACTAAACATCCATGGTAGCTCTCTAGGGGCATCATCCCAGTCCTCTGTCTCTCTCCAGGGTCGCCATATAATAGACACCAGGTCATCGAGATGTGTCTTCTAGTGCTCAGTCTTACCCAGGTGGGCCTGGGTAATATGCCCTCGATATCTGCAGATGTAGGGTTCCATGGGCTCCTGAGAATCCTCAAAAATTGGCCTATATACAGGGAGATGCTCCCAGGCCAAGATCTGTAGAACATAAACACCCATTGCCATGGTCTTCTTCTCGTGGAAGACAACCTCATGCATCTCATGAAAAAGATGGGCCAACATGCACTGACCCCACCCAAAGATCTCCGGTGCCTCAACCATCCTACGGAGCATGACACCCCATCCACACTCCAACTCATGCTATCCCCTGTTAGGACATAGGAAGCAACTCAAGAAAATACCCAGCACAGATGCCAACTTATGTGTGGGTCCATAGGTATGCATCAGCTCATCCCAGCTGATGGCCCTACCTCTTGGTAGTTCTCTCTCAAACACAATGGATAGTGCCTCTGTCCCTAATCGAGGCACTGTATCATACACCACCCGGATGCCGTGAAAAGGAATTCGCAAGATCCTCCATATGTCCTCTGGTGTGATAGTCATCTCACCCATCGACAAATGAAAGGTGTTCGTCTCTGAATGGAAATGCTCTACCAATGCAGTGAGAAGGCCGTGATTCACCATCATGGCTGGAATCCGGCAAAGAGAAGACAAACCCAATCGGGCAATGTGTACCCGATCTGCATCATCTAGACTCCACAATAACTCTCCATATGGCGGATAATGAGATTTGAATGAAACATCTCCAAAGACTTCCTACAAGCACCACAAAGAAAAATGACAAACAAACGATTAGTATCAAGTCAAATCAAAGCATCAAAATAAAATAAAATGCAATTTCTAAGTGCAAAATCACAAAACTATCGCAGAATTTCATGCAAGATTCGTGAAACATCGCGCGAAGATATTTAGTCTTGCACGAAACAATTCTTTCTTCGCTCGAAGAATCTCGCCTTTGCGCGAAAAAAGATATTCTCACGCGAAAATAGAGCTTCTTGCACGAGAAAAGAGATTATCGCGCAAAACACGAATCGCTTCGCGTGAAGAATCCCCATCTTCGCACAAAACCAAAATTGTCCCACGCGAAGATCCTCAGGCCGCGCGCGAAGAAATAGTGCATCCTATTTATTCGCGCAAAGAAAGAAGATCTTCACGCGAAAATAGATCGATCTCGCATGAAGAAAGAATTGACATGCCTAAACATGCTAAAAATGTGCAATAAATGACCTAGAAATGCGTGAAAACAAAAGTACGAAGATGGGAAATCGACGACTCACCAGTGGTCCGTAGTCTGCTGGCCAGCTGTGTCATCTGGAGCACTCAAAACGATGATATCTCACGTTCACTGCCATGTCTCTATCAAAGCTCAAAATCACTACAAGACAAAAGCACAAATGAATTGAAAATGACCCTTCGAGCCCTTATATAGGTGTTGACCAAATTTTTCAAAGTGCTCGAATTTGCGCAAAAATTGCACCCCTGGCTAATTGGATCGCTTTGGATCCATTTTTGAGATCAAATTCAAAATATGACACACCTAAGAGCCTCAAAAATGCGTTTAAAAATTTTGGGGACTGACGTGATCGAATGCTTGTGTAGCCCAAATCTTTTTGATACTTTACGATTCTTCAAATCTTTTCAACTTTACATTCTCCATATTTTCAAAATTCATTTTGAAAATAGTCAACTTAAGTCAACTGTGGCTGAATCTTGTCAACTTTTGGTCAAACTTGGTCTTTGTGACTTCGCAAACATTTCAAATCAACCCAATCTTTAGATCATTTTGATCTCTTCTAGATTCTGCTGACATGATATACTACTTCAAATCATATTTCTGGTGTTTCATCTTTCGATTTCGCTCCTGAGGGGGCAGAATGATTACATCATTGAATACTTAATGCTCAGGGCATCTTGTTCCCTTTTATTTGGCATCTTTTCCATCTATCACTTGGGGCATCTAATCACTCACGGCATCTTGTTCCTTTCTATCTGACATCTTTGCTATCTATCCTATCTTTTCATCAACTGATCAATCTTATAACAACTCTTCTCAGAGTTCGATGGATAGGTATTGGGACAGTCTAAACCCTGACTCCTGAGGATCAAGCCTTATTCTGGGGATGATTCTATGACTCATGATTGGACCTTGTTATCTTTTATCAATCTTAGGTATCTAGGTGTTCTATCTAGATCCTTGAAGGTTAAGCTTCGTGGTAGAGATAATCTTCTAAATGCTTTCAATTCTAGGTATCTAGGTCTTCTATCTGGATCCTTGAAGAGTAAGCTCTGTTCTGGAGATAGTCTTCTAAATGCTTTATCACTCTTGGGTATCCAGGTGTTCTATCTGGATCCTTAAAGGTTAAAGTTCGTTCTGAAGAAACCTTTTAAATGCTTATCACTTTTAGGTATCTAAACATTCTGTCTAGATCCTTAAAGATTATGCTTCGTTCTAGAGGTAGTCTTTTAAATGCTATCGATCTTAGGTATCTAAGTGCTCTGCTTGGATTCCTTAGGATTAAGCTCTGTTCTAGATATGGTCCTTAAAAGCTTATCAATTGGTCTCCGTGTCATCACCTTCGGAACCAATCTCATGTTCGCATCATACTTTCTGATTATCTTTGAATTAAATGTGCTGCTCGCACATTTATTCAAAGAGGGGCAAAATGTAATACCGCAAAATTGGCTCATTGCCATTATACCAATTCTGGTCTATTTCTGATAATTTCTAAGTCCTATTCTAATAGGCAATTCTCATTCTGCTATTCGCTACTTGACTTAATTGTCAGATGCAGAAAACCCTAATCTGCAATCATCATATTTCTTATTTAATTCCTATAGTACATACTCATATTAGTCGCATTAAACCTACTTGATTTAATTATAATTTAATTATTAAGTATTTATACTTTAATTAAATTAAATTATATCCTAAGGCTAATGTATTATGGAATTAAATTTATTTAAGTTAATAAATATGCCTATCTTGATTAATTAAATTTAATTATTTAATTAAATGGGAAAGGTATTTCTAATTAATTAAATGAAATTAATTAATTAAATGGAGTGCTTACTTCTAATTAGTTAAACAAAGTTATTTAATTAAATGGGAAGCCATTCCTAATTAATTAAATGAAGTTATTTAATTAAATAAGAAAAGTGTCTCTAATTAATTAAAGATTATTTAATTAAATAGAAAAAGTAATTATGAGAGCATATCTCATTTTATTAAATTAAATATCTCAACAAAATCTCTCTTCAGTTCAAAAAGGGAAATTTTCAGTTCACTATTGATAAAAAATGAGTTAAATCAGTTAACTCCTTTTTCTACTCAAATTAAAATAGTTAACTCCTTATTTTACTCAAATTAAATCTGTTAACTCCCTTTAATTTGGGAATCTCCCTTTATGACCGAACCTCATCTCCAATCCTGACTGTTGATCCGAATCGATCTCGACCATTGATGGATTCCAAGAAAGTCTATTTAAGAGACCCTCATCTCTTCATTTTAGAGAGGATGAATTGATTTTCTATTGAATAGCTGTTGAAATTCATGCTCACATTTACTTACATTTCTTGCATATATTCTCATTCTTAGTTTAATCATGCATATGCCTAATCTAGTTTTCTTTATTTGTTCTTAGATTACATTGCATCTTTCGTTCTAGATTAATCTGCATAGTCATTCTTAGCTTAATTTCATTGTCAAATCCTTCGTTCTTAGAGGGTCTGGTTGCTTAAACACCTCAAATCTAAGGATATCTGACAAGCAATTCCCTTTAGATAGAAGGCAATAGGTCGCTTTGCAGGGCAAATTTTGGATGAATAATCCAATGTTCATTTCGGGATAAATCCGCATACAATGACCGTGTTGAAGTGTGTGTGTTAGCAGAGGCCACATATTCATGCATACACTACTAATGGGTTGTACATGGATAGTAGCTAGGGCAATGAATACAGAAAGATGTGGGAAAATGAAAATCGGTAGCAATGTGATTGTAGTTTTCATAATTATTGTATAGCTTTTTTATGAAGCAGGTGCACAAATAAGGTGGATAGATACTAGACAAGTGGGAAAGTATTTTTCTCACTCAGTATCTAGTTAAAAACCTTTTGGAGGTCCAAAAGTTCCTATAGTGGGGAGGAATGATCCACGTGGATCGTGAAGACCTCAAAAATTTAACCCACTCAAAATCTCCCAAAATTGACATCAATGCATAGAGCACGATGAAACATTCCTGACACAATTTGAAGTGTGTCAAAAGCAGTCTATTTGCTCAAGATATTCTTGGTCAAAGTTTGGGTCAAACTGACCAAAAAGGTGAAATTGGACCATCTCAAAAGTGGTCAACAATGGGTTTTAAATTAAAGAGCCCATCAAGAGCTTTCCAATGGTGTTCGTTTCATCAAAAATAGAGTTCATATGTGAAAGTTATGATTGTTTGAAGTTGGATGATCAAGCCAAGTATGATGACATCAGCATGATGTCATCATGATAAGGTGTCAAGATTTTCCATGATTTGACTTGATTTTTAAGACTTTTAAAAAAGGTTTGTTTTGTTTTAAAATGACTAATGTTGTTTTAAAATATAAAATGAACTTATAACCTTCCTATTAATAAAGATTCACTTTCTTATTTAAAAATTTAATAAGAAGCCATAATCTAACCGAGATTTCTATGTAAGGCTTGAATTATAAAAGCCAAAAATTGAATTGGTTAGAATATAAGGGCTATTAATATTCAGGATTTACATGGGAGTTATATGAAATATTTATTTGTTATTTAAGGGGGAGATAGTTATCAAATTTGTTATTTGGTTTTACACCAAATAAGGAAAATAATTTGTATAAAAGGGGATTTATTTTCTTGAGAAGACAATTAATCCTAGAGGAGGATTTTGATAAGTCTTTGTAATTCTCGAAAGGAGAATTTGGGAGAGAATTCTCTAGAGAATTAAGTGGTCTCATAATATGAGATAAAAACTTAGAATTTTCTTGAGAGTATTTTTGATGACATTGTGTCATTTCTGTAAAGGCTTAATGCCCATTGAGAGAGAGCTTCTCAGCCTAGTTGGAATATCCAAACTATCATCATGGACATTAGACATATCATAAATGGGATGGAAAAAGTCCAGTTGCAACACATATACAGGGAAGAAAATATAGTGGCAAACGCTGTGACTGCCGTGGGGTTTGAATTAAAGGAAATGACGTGTTGGAGAAACATGGATATGCTACAGGAGGAAATTAAGACACTGACCTATAAGGAAAGGCGGGGGGGGGGCAAAAATTAAGCATGGCTAGACAAATAAAGATTAGTGCCAATTTTGGTAGCATTATATCTAGGAAGGCAATATTTGCTAAATTTAATAAAAAGAATAAGGGAAAGATGATAAGACACCATCGTACAGACTGGATAATAGATAGTCGCAATTTGAGATATGAGTTACTTCGCCATTATGGTAACATAATGCAAAATTTAAATTATTTCCTTTCTGAAATTAAGAAAGATATAGTTTCAGATGCTATCAAAGATTTTAGGGATGGTAGAGTAATGATATCAAGTACACATGAATCCCATAATGAAAATGAATGGGATTTCAAAGTGCCCAGAAAAATTGCTTGCGAGAAGTTTAAAGACCCTATAGAGGCTATTTGCATCATTGTTGTGCTATTGATGTTTAATAATATTATTGTTGACAGAAAGATTAATGACAAGAAGGTTCAAATGCAAATTACTAAAGTTGGTGGATCAGGAGTTAGTGGGGAAGAAATGGGTGGAGATTTGAATCGACTGGAGCCAACAAAAATAGAAAATTTCAAAGATAGGATGGCAACCTAGTTCCTATTAAAAGAAGGGGGTTTTCTTCCCTATATACATGCAATGGAGGGGTATGACGAAAATTGTTCTCTTCAGTTTGTGAACAGGTCGAATGATCGTAGGGTCATCATTAATGGTATTACATTCCAAGTTAATGAAGAGGTTATTGCTATGGCTACTAGGTTTTCTATGAAGGGGAATAAATGGATGAAGGTTACGAAGATGGCAGATAAGGCCAACATGAATAGTTTTTTTGTAGAAAATGAAGAACTTGTTTGCTATAGAGGTGGCTTTCGAAGGGATATGCTACTAGCTCCTTGGGAGGATGTCTGTCTAGTTTTAATGAAGTACCTCACACTTGAAGGCAGGTTTGGAGTTTATTATTATTATCACTTCCTCCTTCTGAACCATTTTAGAAATAGAGACTTAATTTCTATTTTATTCTTTATGTTACTTTCCCTTGAGGATATGATTAGTGATGTTAGGGAGAAGAGGAGTAAGGGTAATAATTTTACCATCATCCACTAGGGCCTAATTTTTAGACTCTGTCAGTTCCATCTTGCCCTCTGCCCCCCTAGGGTTGTCATGGTTGAAAATTAATGCCACCACTAGAATTCCCCACCAAGTACTAGCACCGATACCAGAATCCACACTCCACGCCCTTCCCCTAGTAGGGAAAATAGGAAAAAGAAAAACCCTAAACTGGTCATTGAACATAATGGTAGTAAAAAAATTAAAATTGAAAAACCAGTGGAGGTGGAAATTGAGGAGTCAGAAGAGGAAGGAGGTGGAAAGGGTAGGAGAAGGTTGGGAAGGCTTGCAAAAACACAGGCAAGGTATAAACAAAAAGCTAATAGATATAGGGTAGATGAGGCAGAGGGCGAGAGTTTTGAAAATAATGAAAGAGAACTAGAGGAGGAGAAACATTTTGACTCCAAGAGAGAAAAGGGGAATGAGGAGAAAGAAAAAAGTGAAAACTCTATTGATAATACCCAGGTGTCTACCGGTACTACCCAGGCATCTGTTGGTAATGCCATTACCATTAAGACTACACATGTGTTGGCGAGCTTTACCCTATAGCCTATAACCTTCTGCAAGGAGAGCAGCAAAGTGGACACCGCTCCCATTACCATCTCCTCCCTGGTAAAGGAAAAAACCAATGCTTTTACTAACCCTCAGGTTTTGCCGGATGAAAACCAACCCTTGACAAAGATTAAGGAGGTGTATAAAAATGATGAAAAGAAAACAAGGAAGAGAAGGAATAGGATGAAAAGAAGGTACAGTTGGAAAAAAAGGTCAAATCCTTAGAGGAGGGATTTTACTCCTCCTCTAAATTTTCACTAAAGGTTACTCATGTTGTTGCTACCACCCTCCAATTGCTGGCACAAGAGAAGGACGAAAAGGGGCTACACATGGAGGATAACAAGCTCCTCTATAAGTTTCTTGCTGAGGACTGGGCTAGGGTGCTCCTGGCTGGGAAAGGAATGGAAGAGGATGAAAAATAAAAGTAGGGTTTTATGTCCCTAGTTGTTTCTTGCTTTCAGTTGCTGTCTGGTTTGCTGGTTTACAACTATTACTTAGACTTGGGTTGGCTTGTATGCCAACAATTTTATATTCTAAACTTTAATAGTATGTTAAGTATTATAGGTTTTGATACTAGAATTGATGTTACTCTAATAGATGTTAATGGTAGTGTGTTATTTATGGGATGGGTTGGTTTGTTTATTCCAACAAATTATACTTTGAACAATCATAATATGGTTAGTATAACTGTTAGTTTAGTTTGGTTAATTCTCTGCTAGTTGGTTGTTTCTTGGTTGTTAGGGTAGTTCTTTGCTACTGTGATGTCTCCTATTTTTTTTTGCTGGTAGTATGCTAGTTGCCAACATTTTGTTTCTAAGGGCCGACCCCCTTGTTCTAGTCACTTTATATTTCAAAAATATGTGATTAGTAACCTTAAACATTTCAATCTATAGTTCCATTAATAATATATTACTACAATATTTAAATATTAAATAATCTTCAAAATCATAATATAATTAAATATTTACATAACATTTTCAAATATGAACAAGGATGCATAGCGTTTAGTTCTTGCTAATGTAGAAATTGATTTAAACTTTATAGTCGAAGTGTCACCTATTGTTATTATATGAGGTATGCACTTAAACTACAAATTTGACTTTTGAAAATTTTGTTTTATTTGCAGTTGCAATAGTAAAATGGTTATTATGCATTTTCTCATAGTATATTTAACAAATATATATAAATGTAATAAATTAAAAGCTTTTGCGGATAAATTAATTGTCATATGTTTACATGAACCATATCTACCATGCAAAAAATAGCAGGTGTCATGAAATGGGAAAAAAAATTACTACTAAATATCTAAAATAAATAGAGTAAATGTTATTTTTATAATACATTAAAAACATAACTACTTTGTAATAATATATTTATATTAAAAATTTGATTTTTTTTTATAAACTTGCTTAAGTATATGTTAATTTTATTTTTAAATAAATATATTATATCGCAAGTATAAATGTAATCAAATTATTTTTGTAAAATGATTATTCACAAATCTATTTTCTTTCTATTAATTTAAAATTTAGATTAAATTATAAAATATCTTGATAAAATCTAAAAGCATTATCAAAATTAGATCTTGATTAAATTTTGAACAAATCAAATAAATAACCCAAAGGAACTATTAATGTTTTTATAAGAATCTATGCAAACATTCCTAAGCAAACTAATATAAAGGATTTGAAGTTTTTTCAAACAAAAATTCCTTCAAGAATTTAAAAAAAAAGTTTGAAAATAAAAGGAATATCATCTCTTATTAAAGAATTTGAAGACATTCATAGACATTGTAGGTGGTTGGTACATTATTATTTTATATTTTTTTAATAGTCACTTGTCATTTTTCAATAGTGGAATACTTTTAAAGTGATTTTTATTTTTGTAGACCAAAATCCAGAAGTGAAACACTATGTAGTATAAATTAACCAATGAAATTGTAGATAAATAAGTTTTTTTGAATTATATCATTATTCCTTCATGTGAAAATCTATAACTCATATCCAAACTTAAGAAAAATCCCCCTCACCCCCACACACCCTTGCCTTCCAATGAAATAACTTTCTACTTAAAACTATATATTTCAAATAATCATTTCAAACTATGTTTTCATATAAAGAATTGAAAAAGAACCTTGTACTTTGCCCTTAGGACAGACATATATAACATACGCATGAGACAAAATACACTTGTGTCCTTTCCACTTTAATTGGGCCATTTTATTCGCTGTATAATTTTTGGGAAATGTTTTACGTTGGAGTTGGAATTGTAATTTACGTTAATGGATCGAATCATCAGCCATCTTTGTGAATTATTCCCAAGGTAATGATGATGTTGAGGCCGTTGCATAGATCGAGACTAATTTTTATTAAAAAATTAAATAACACGAACTTGTCAACGAAATAAATTGATAGTAACATGGGAAACTGATTTTGTTGAGGGACCACTTTGATAACTCCATCGATTGGAAAAAGTCCTAGGATTTGGAAGTCATAGCCAAAACAACAATAATGAATCATTGTCTTTATTAAGTCAATCAAATATTAATTAGATTTGGAGTAATTGCGAGGGAAGTTACTAAATCAATGTCTTTTTAAAGTTTTTCTATAATGCTGTTGAATTGTAATAATAATAATAGTATTTGCATTAAAATGAAGTGCATATTCTTACATAATATATTAGAGAGTATAAATGGAGAAAATGGAGAAATGAAAAATCTGAGTTTAGTAGAATCTATGATTTTTTTTTTGTAAAATAAAATTGTATCTACTTTATATCTTATCGAAAAGGTCATTAACTTGGTTCACATGTGGCTAAATAAATATCACCTCTCTATATAAACAACGTGTGTGAATCAAAAACATGTTAGTATTATGCCTTATATTATTAGTCAACTCTAAACAAATTTGTTGTGGCATAAGATGGTGGATGTTCACTATGTCAAATCATTGTTTACTACTTGTTTGGGTTAGTATGAAATTCACAAGTTTTAATTGATGTCTTTGAATTAAGATATTTTATGCATCTAAAACAACAATATCTAAATAATCTGACATCATTAAATATCTTTACATTTATTATATCCTATTTGAACCCAATAAACTTATGTGGGTAGTCACGGTTGTAGTTTAGGGTTGAAAGATTATAAGTCATAGTAGAATTAGGTTTGTAGGCTAGTAGGATGATGTAATTTAGGATTCAAAGGTTGCAATTTATAAAATTATGTTTTCTAGTTTGATTTTTCTCAACTATGATATTCTCTTTATCATGATTTTTGGATAGGTGCAATATTTTAGTTTGAGGTTCAATGACTAAAATTCATTGTATTTGAATTGAGTTTCTAGGTTTTCTCTATGTATGAAGTGGGTGCATGATTCATGTTATATTATTTGGGTTTTAAGACTTCAAACATACATGTTAGATTTCTTTCATGTTTGGGTAGTAAGATTTACTTCATTGTGAATTTGGAATTTGATAATTCAGTTTATAATTGATTCTAGTTTGTAAGATATAATCCAATCTAGAGTTGTGTTTGGGCATTTTTTACATTTTTAGTTAATTTTGTAAAGACATTCATAATTTTAAAATAATAATAAACACATTAATATATACAAACAAACATAAAAAAATTCTATGTGGCCAAATATATAAGATCAAAGACTTGAAATTACATTGAACATTAAGATTTTGTACATAACCCAATAACACAACATAAGACAAGGGATCATAACATGATGCCACCTCAAAACTCCTAATATTTCTTTGTCTTGAACATATCATGGGTGAGAATATTGTCAAGGCATGTATCTGACCTCCTATGAAGTATTTACACTTCCCTAAAACATTTCATGATAGATAAGATGTTTGATTTAGCACAATGAAGACTAACAATACAAATCTAGGAGTAATATTTTTTTGTAATATGATATATCTACATCTATTGGAAATAACAACAAACAAAAAATTCATAAGCAACAAATGCTGCATGATACTAAATTTTATCACGGAAACCCAAATAAGGTGAAAACCATAGTGGGGTTGATACCCACAACTAGTCTACTACCTTGTTAGAAGTATAGCTTATTATAATTAGAGGAATGCATAAAAATTCATGCACACTACTCAATCACATTTGATACCCACCCAAGGAATCTCACTGACATAAAAACACAATATAGAAGATAATCTATTGCATGAAATGAACAATAATGAGCATCTCATTATTCTTGGTTTAGACCCCTTGAATGACAATCAATTCTCTTACTCTAATTCTTTCTATGACATGCAACAAAGTATTTATTCTTTCAGTCAATCTAAACAAAATACTCAAAATAAACCTTTACTATTTGTGACAAAAAATCTCTTGCACAACACACAAATTCAAACCCTTTTTCATCATATTTATCAAGAAGTAGGTCGGAAAACCCTAATCTCAAAATATTCATCTTCTAGTGAAAAATTCAACCATCAAGATCAATGTGCATTTTCCAAACATATCTCTGATCCATCTTAAATATATCCATTAATTCTTACCCTCTCAAGAAAAAAGTTAACCAATTTATCGAAATACTTATAACTCCCTTGTAGGTTATTAGAGGCACAAACCCTTTGAATAGTAGACATATTTTTATGTCCTTGCATGTCCCTAGCCATGCAACCAAAGATATTCTCACATGTCCTTGCACAAATGCAAACTTTGCAGCTTTGTAACTTAATAACATTGTCAGACAGTGAAATAAATAATCTTCCTTTAAGACACCATAACTCACTCATTTTATGTCAACATCTGGAACTTTGCATACATCATGTAGAAAACTTATAAAACACCCCATGAGGTGCACAACTTATCTATGTTTGCCCATAAACCTGGTAAAATAACATACAAAACATGCATTAATATGAATGAGTATCAAAACTTTATGATAAGCATATCATCATTATGTGATAGACATTTTGATATCAATGACCACATCCAACTTTCCAATAGTCTTCCCCTTTCACATTGAAGGTAACATGTGACGTGAAAAAAAGAAATGCAATCAACCACCAATAGTTCCAACAATCAGTTTCTAAAATACATCATTATCGAGTTTCTTTGACTTAGTTGCAATACTTCTCAATTTTTCATAACTCCCCCTCAAAGCATGATTTGATTATATATTCTCATCTTTGTCAATTTCTTCCCCTTCGATGTACATTGTTCTCTTCTGCATCTAAAAAATCTTTCTGATGTGCAAGTATACGAACTTTCTCTTCCTTCTCCATAATAAGTTCCTAAATATCTCCATCTTCTTCTTCTTTTACTTGTGTATTTTCCTCTTTCTTACTGACATTTGAATCTCATAAATTTTCTATTTTATATGCATCTCCTCTTTATGCTTGCTAACTTGTTTTTCACATTTCTCTCTGCCTTTGACATGAATGACAAGGGGTGTGTCATTTTTTTCACTCATCTTGACCAATTTGAGAAATGTTTAATTTCTTTTTCTTTTTACCTCTCCTTCTTTGCCAGGTACCTCCTCATTCCTTCTATCACATGTCTTCTTGAAATATTCAAACACCTCCAACAACTTTTATATCATATATTCTTTAATAGTTGTTATTATCTAAATATTTTTGCATATTGTATGTCAAATTCAAATACATTCCAACTTTTCATGCACACTGCTTCTTGAACCATCATGTTGTCTACTCCCCCAAGTAGATAAAATCATACACTAATCTAGTATGTAAGATATTTCTCTCAAGAACATTGGATTGATGAATCCTCTTGCATCTTAGTTCAAATTAGGAGGGGTAATTACTTCTTCCCTACCTATGAAATACAAAAAAATATCCCTAGGCATCTCTCTTTTGGATTTTATTCCATTATGTTTCTCTCTTTCCATCTTCTTTTTAGTTGCTTTCTTGGGACTCTTCCTTTTTCTAGACTTCTTTCCTTTTCTCCTCATTCTTCATAGGCTCAAGCCTTTCTTTTTAGCATTAAGTTTCTCTCTTTCATTGGGCTTCTCCACTCTCTTGACCCTTCCTTCTTCCATTTCTTTCCTTCCTTTTTCTCAAGGTAACATGTTCAAATACATTGTACCTCAATCATACAATAATAATTTAGCCATTGTCAACACCTTTTAAAAAAGCACATAGATAGATCAACTTCTTCTCCTTTTGAAATTTTCTTCTAGTATTTTCATATTATTCCACATGCTTGAGTTGTGGATGTCCCTTTTGATCTTGTTTATCTAAAGATAATCTATTTTTATGCAATCAAAAGCCTTGTGTCCATACTTCCTATAATTAAATCACTCGCCATATGATTTCTTAGGCTTGGATCCTTTCTCCAAGACCCTTTTTCCTAGTATTTTTCCATTGTTCTATGTTCTTCTCCTTTTCTTGGTTCCCATTCAATGTTTTATTCTTCTTCTTCTTCTTGATTTTATTTATCTCTACTATGGTCTCCTTCTCTTGGTTCTTGTTCCTTGGTTATTCTCTTTCTTCTTCTCGATTTTCTTTATCTATTTCATGTTCTTCTCCTTTTCATGTTTCTTCTTTTCTACTTCATACTTACTTTAATTCTTCCTATGTCCTTTAAATTTGTGTTTGTCTTACTTTGTCCTAAAGTATTAATCTTGTACAATTAAGACACCATTTTTCTCATTTTCAAGTAGTTCCTTAAGTGTGTTATCTCTGAGCACAAGTTTCACCAAATGATTGCTTGTGGTGGAAATTTCATATTTGTACTATCTTAAATGAAATCACCCATTATTTAAGACTTTATCTCCTGTACTTTAGTGAATTTATGCTCCATGGATATAATTATGCTTGAACAACTCTTTTTTATACTCTGATTGTTTTTTTCTTGATTCTTTTTGCTCAACCCCTATGACTTCAAATTTGTAGACCCTAGGATTCCCTCAAGTATTGATTGACCCAAGTCAACCCATTCCTAGGATAGAATGAGCTTTGGATCCCATGTCCTCTTAGGTTCCTCAATTGTTGTGTCCATTTCTTTGGTCAGCTCACTTGGTTTTTATCCCACACACTAGTATTTAAGGGAGCTTGAGCCTTTCGTTTTCACATCCTACATGCACAAGATCATGAATATCATTTATATACAAGAGACACCAAATGCACACATAATGAGATACCTATGCAAACAGGAGACATCTATGATAATATTGGCATCTTCAATGTTTCAAGGCATTCACGGATTCATTGGGATAATTTCCTCTAAAACATCTAGCATCCATTGTTGGTCGTCAAGGATGAAGATCTACATTGTATTCATTCCCCTTCTTCCTTTAAGTATATCTATATCCATGAATCCATGATTTGGTAGTGATAAGATCCATTTCATTTGTGGAGGTTTCTTACATTCACTATTGAAGACTTGGCATCAACATGTTCAAGCATTGAAAAACCCTCCCTAACATTGCTCCCATGTAAGAGTGAATATTTCGGGTTTTCTACAATTAAAGCATATTTTTTGTTCCTAAATAAATGTGCAATTGGATCACCAGTCAACTCACTAGTACATGAATTTTGACTAGTATTAATAGGTATGGCTATATATTATGGTTTTTTTTAATATGCTCATTCATTTGTTATTGTCTTAGTTGGTTGCTTATGAGTTTTTTTATTCAGTTTATGGAAAGATAATGTTGTGTTTAGGTTCTTCATTTACCACATCATCTCATTGAGTTTCTAGTGGTATTTGACATGGTTCATCCCTTCACAACAAGTAGCATTTTGTGAGGTGGGTTTTTCCCTAACATGGCAACTGTATAAAGTATTAAGTACTATTTAGTTTGCATGTTTCACAAAAATTTGTGATTACATGTGCTCATAACTATTGATGTAGATGTAACCTTGTGAATTTTACCTTGCTACAATGAATAATCTATTGAATTTTTGAGCTATACTTATTCGATGCCCATTTTATAAGAGTACTTTTCTGCTCAAGTTGGCATTAGGATTTCAAACTTTTAGTGATCTTTTGCATAGTACATCCATTTCTCAATTGTAGCCCATTTTATAAGGGTATCTTGTGATCCACTTGCTAATGTGTAAATAGTTATCTAGTTATTTTCTACAATATTTACTAACTTGTACTCTTTTTGTGTTCAATAATGATTGGAGGTTTTCTTTTTAGCTCTTTCCTCCATAAGCCCTTGAACCAGTTGTATAATAACAATATCAGTGGTTCGCTACTTTTGCCAAAAAAAGTAAATTCCTATTAAGAAGGGTTTCATCAAGATAGGTGAATTATTTATAGTTTATCTATCTTTCTTACATGATTTAAATCTTATTTCATTACAAGGTTAATTCCCCATCTAGTGCTTGACCAAGGAAATCCCTCTCCCAACAAACAAAAAACATTTTTTTTCTTGTATATAGGTTTTCGGATCATAATTTCATATAGGAATCTGAGTACCCTTTTTGTAGAAATCTTTGGATCTATAGATGTTTAGGATTTGGCATACATCAACCTATGTTGACTTATACCTCCAAGTTAACATATACCCTCTATTACAATGTATACATCACCATAGGTTAGCCTATACCTGTGGTAGATTGCTTTCTAGGTTTTATTTCCAGAAATGTCCTAATTCCAGATCTAGTCTCTATTCTATTATTTTTGTTTCCAATATACTATTTTAAAGCCTTAAAAGTGTCCTCATCGTCACATCTTCAAGGTAATTTGAATTCTTATTTGTCCATTTATCTTTTACAACTAGATTCTTACATAATTAGGATTGTACTTATATTTATTACAATTAAATCAGATAACAATAGGCAAGTGAATCAATTAATTTAACTTAACCAATGCTTCTTCACATAACTAATATAATGTGGATTAACATTTCATGAAGAGACTTTTGTTCATACTTCTTTAGTATAATTTTCATTTTGCACTAGCATTCCTTTATCTTACTTGTGTATAGCTAATCTAACTTGATTTAAATTGAGAGTTATGCTTGGAAGCCCCTCTTTCTCTTTTAATTGATTGTTAGGAAAAAGATCTCAATTAATATAGACATATTAATGATTTCTTCCATTTCCACCTTAAATAATAATTAATGACTTTGGTCTAATCATCATCATTTGAGTCAACTTTTGATACTGAACAAGGTTGATTTTCTTTAGTATGTTATGGTTTTTCTTCTTTTTATTTAGTGCTATCATCATCTTGACTCATTTAATACATCTTTAGGCTTAGTTTGAAACATTGGTCATACCCAATTTTTCACAACATTATTCTCATATGCACCTCTTTCATTTTGTCTCCAATTATGTGTTCTTCATTATGGTCCAATCTCACATATCTTAGAGTCCTCTACCTTGTTGCATATTTCATTTTCTTTTTCATCTTTTTCACTTATGTATGCTTCATCTTTTGAAATATCAAATGTATTTAGATCTTATTTGGAACTCACTCATCATTATCCTTCTGATACTCACTCTTATCGCATCTTGTCAGGTTCTAAATACTTTCATCCACTTTGACATTTTTTCATTCTATCAGTTTACTTAATTTTTTGTTGTAGAAAATATAGGCTTTAATTTTAATAGAGTAACCAAGGAAAATTCCCTCATCACTTCTTGCACCAAACTTTCTTATATCCTCATCTCTTATTATATAACATCTGCTACCAACAATTTTGAAATACTTGATAGTAGGGGCATGCCCATTCTAGAGTTCATGAAGTGTCTTACCAGTCTCATCTCATATCTATGTGTAGTTAAGTGTGTGGAATGAATTGCTCATAGTTTCTCTCAAAACCATCTTTTACTTTCTAGAATCATGGTCTTTGACATTTGAAAAGTTTTTTTGTTCTTGTACTCTCCCATATCATATTGTTAAGATGATCTAAGGGTGAATGCCTCACTTATAATTTCATGTACTATACAAAATAAGATGAGATAGCTACATATGAGCGTATTAATAATGTAATACTTTACACCCATGCTTGGGGTATGACCCCTAAGAAACCTTGTAAAACATGGAAATAACCTCCAAGTCTAGTATATTCACTTTGAGGATAAATCTCGAGATAAGGTAGCTTCCTTGCAACCAGGATGCTTCTAACTACAACTTTTGGGGAAAAGAGAGAAGGAATACATGAAAATTAAATGTTGAAAGGGAAAGGGGGGTGATGTGCTAGATTGAAATGGGTTATGCTATTTGCATATAATTACACAAAATATTGATAATAACATATTCATAATACAAAATTCATGAGAAGGTCAAACATGATATGCAAATTAAGAAAATAGAAAATAAACATTTACCACAAGGAAAAATAAATGCACAAGGTAGTACATGGTAAGAAAAGGTAAAATTTGATGAAGGATGCTCCCCTTAATACTTTAACAAAAAAAAAATATATAGAATAATACAATTTGAGAGAACAAAATATGGGCTAATTATTATCACCGAAAATGTAGAATTACATAATTATAATATGCAAATCCACATGAACACTTCCATACAACAATTTGCTAGATAGAGCTATCACTCAAAATGTCCCTTGACAAACTACATTCCTTCTTTATATAGGCACTTTTAACTACCTGAGAAGGTTCTAGATACTAAGCCCTAACCCTTGAGGCCAACCAACGTCATATTATATCATTTCATTACACTTTATTGCATAAGATTGACTCAAAACAATTTACAATTTATATTTTCCAGATCTGTCCACTTATGGAGGGCATAGCTAGCAAAACGTTGACTTGATGGGCTATTATACCCCATTTCAAAATCCTCATCTAGAGATCTACAATGACTAATGGCACACGCATCCATTAGTCGAGTTTTTTTTTCATTTTGGATCTATTTAGGCCTTTACTAGTTGACCTGAAGTTTGGATAGCCAAAATTTATACCAAAAATCTATAATATCTGCACCAATACATATGATATGACAATAAAACTCATATGACAAGATTATATGTCAAAGATGAACCTCCATCTATGAGATTAGAATAATCTGAGCACATAATACCAACTTACTAAAACTAGTAAGGTCCCACAAATAACAACTCTATACAAGAACAACCCTTATGAAAATTACAAACACTAGAAAACTAAAGTTAGGAATATTTGTGGTGATGTAAGATTTCCCTTACACCCAAGATGCTCCTGTTGGATACAATTGTTCAATTATGTTGTCTTTGATATCACACAAATGTCATATCAATCATCAGATACTGTCTACCGAGCTCATAAGGTCAGCAAGGCAAATGACAGTGTCTACAGAGCTCAAAAGGTCAGCAAGGCAAGGGACAATGTCTATTGAGCTCAAATGGTCAGCAAGGCAAAATGATAGAATCTACCGAGCTCACTCGATCATCAAAGGAAATGTGACTATAATAGTTCTTACTAATCTCACTCAGTCATCAAAGGAAATGTGGCAGAAATAGTTGTTACCTAGCTCACTCGGTCATCAAAGGGAATGTGGCAGAAGCAGTTCTTACTGAGCTCTCATGAAGGAATTCAATTCTTACTGAGTAAACTCGACAACCAAAGGATTTTAAGGATATTGCAATGTTAATCGAGTCAAGAAGGTTAACTCAGGAAATTTTTGGAAGCAGTATTTACCGAGCAGGGTCGGCGAGTAAAGGATTTCATTATTTTATGAAATAACATTTATTTTTTTAGAGTAATATCTGTAGCCGACTGATGTATGGTTTATTGGTAAATGTAACATGTAAATGGGCCGACTTGACAATCTGAATGGTGTAAGTAAGAGGTCAAGTTGCGAAGTGAAAAAGAGTGGAATTAATGTGATATGAAGACTGATTATTATGAAAGCGAATTTGAAGGATGATTAGAGATCATTAAGGAGTAGTAGAGCCATATTTGATCAAGGAGGATCTAATGATGCTGAACAAAGACCTATAACCAGCAAATTTAGTTGCATCTTGTTCAGGTCAATTCATTGTTGCTTTCTAACCATTGTAGTAGTGATTTCAAATCTCTTAACAGAGTTGGTGTAATAGCCATTTTGTAAATCCTCTAACTAGGTGACAGTTTAGTTGAATTGTTCTAAAGACCTCTAGCAAGGCCACTCCTAATAGGGTGATTAAATCCTCTAACAGGGTCACACCTAACAGTGTGTATTGTAACCTTTAACAAGGTTGGCTCGTAACAAGGCTCACTTCAGAAGAGTGAAAAATTGGTGACTAGTTACTTGGTGGTTTTTCCCATATTGGGTTTCCACATTAAATCTGGTGTCTCTTGTGTTCATTTTATTTAACTCTTGCATGCATATTAATAACTATGAATACTAGATGATTAGTAACTAGTTAATCTACCGAGTTACAATATTCCTATATTGTTTACCGAGTATCAACAGTAAATAAGTATTAAAGACATCTAATGGATAATTGTTGAAATATTTTTAAGTAATTAATTCATCTCCATCACCTCCCTCATAATATTCTATCAAATCTAAAATTTTAAACACTGATAAAATGTTTAGTTTAGGTGACAACTCTACTTCATAGGTATTTCCCAAATCATGCCTTTTCACTATCTTACATGGTCAAAACTTTATCATTTTCATCTTATTATATGTACCCACTAGAAATCTCTCCTTCCTTAAATGAGCCATAATTCATCTCCAATTATGAAATTCCTTATACCTCCTTTTCACATCAACCTTAGCCTTATAGTGTGAATTCATCTTTTTAATGTGCTTCCTCAACTTCTCATGGATGTTCTTCAAATGTTTAGCAAAATCTTTTACTTTAGCACTACTTATTTCCCCTTTATCAAACTAGTTCAATTCAGAAACATTTCTTGGACTACTCCCCTATACAATTTGGAATGGTGAATTACCAATGCTCCAATTGAAAAAATTATTGTATGCAATTTATGCCTATGGTAAAATCAAATCCCAACCTTTTGGTTTATCTCCAACCAAGCATCTCAGCAAATTCCCCAGACTCTAATTCATAACTTCTATTTTTCCATCAGTCTACGGATGATGGGATGAACTATACTTCAAATCTATCTTCAATTTCTTCTACAATGTACACCATAATTACTCAAAAAACTTGGCATCTCGATCAGAAACTATACTCTTTGGAAGATTGTAATGTCCCCACTTTAGTAGTTGACCAAGTTTGTGTATGTTAGCCTAGTTCTACATGGTCCTGAGGGCTAAGAAAGGGTTTAAAGGGATCCTAGAGTGTTTTGGTCTAGTCATCTCTAGCGTGGGCCAAAACATAGTTAATTTACTTAGTCTCAGGCATACTTACTATTTTTAGTAAGCTAGTAGGATATAGGGGAGGCTAGTTTTAGTGATTGGATTTGATACTCCTCAGTGAGAGCTTTTTGAAAAGCAGTCACTCATGTTGTTCGAAGTCTGATAGTTTATATATTTTAATGTTCGAAGTATCATTAAAGTAACATTTAATTTAGTTGTAAAATATTAAAGTGTTACTTTAATATTAAATCTTATGGGGATGTGTGCAAATCAAAGGGGTGTCTAAGGGAGACATAAGTGAATATTTTAATTGCACATCTTTTATCCCACATTTCTCATGATAGTTGAGTCAACCATTAGAGAAAGAATAAAAGGGAGCATTGGTGGCTTCATTCTGGAAGGTTCAATATGAGAAGAAAATTGATGTGTAAGTTGCAGATCTATTTTGGCATTAGAGGATATCTATCCTCTCTTGTGATACTCTAGAATTCATTCCCTTGGGGTTTGACCTTTGGAATCCATTGTTATCAACTTCATTATCAAGTAAATTGGGTACATTTCTAGCTACAGGCAGATTTAATGTTTTGCTCATATCTTCTTGATTACTCATCCAATGCTTATGCTACTTTGAGGGAATGATTTTATGAAGATATTGGACTATTTGAAAGAAAAAAATACTATAGCAGCACTTTTCATGAGGGTACGATTCATGTGACACTATACACACAACACTATTCATGTCACTGTAGCAGCAGGTTTAAATAACATTTACTGGAGTATTATGTCAATAATATTGGAGTAATTAGTGAGTTGATAATATGCCTGTATTTTATTTTTTAAAATTCTAAAAATAACATCATATCAACATTAATACAATTTCCAATTTGCATATTATTTTACTTTCTTTTTGTTCATGTTGAGTGATTTTCAATTCCATGCAAGCAAATAATGTATATATTTCATTATTGAAGTCATAAGGGGTTAAATTAGTAAACAAGGAATAAGGAGTTGGATGCAAAATATTTGACAAAATTCCTATGAGTACTTTTTAAATTTTTGGTCATTTCTAGGGTGCCCATTACAATGGTATCAGAGATTTAAGTCTTGTCATCCTATGGAGGCCTTATAGGGAATTTGGAATAGTAGAATTGAGGAAAAAGTGTTTTATGAAATGTCAAAACACTAATGTCAGAAATAAAATAGGTTAAGAATGTATGTTTGAGCATGTAATAGAGGACATCAACTGCTGCCATACTAGAGCAAGACAACAAAGATTCAGACTCACAGAGTGAGTAGTCTGGTTGACCCATGCAGGTGGACATAGAATCTAGTCATACAGACATAGAGGATATATTATTTGAACAAGACAGTAGTATGGGTGACCGAGATGACTAGAATATCAGACTAGGCAAAGGTAGGAATGCCAGTCCAGATCAGGAGGAGGTAATGTTCAGATGATTACTAGGCACATTAGAGTAGGGGTAGCATATCCAACCAGAGAAAAATAGGTAAATGTATATGTTGTTGCAACTTATAGCTAGATAGATGGTCATCAATATTAATCTAGGTGATGCAAACAATGGAAATGGGGGCAATGATAATAATGGAGGTCAAGGAAACAACAATGGTCCTAAGAATAGCATTAATGGTAATAATAATGGACATGGCAACAATGGGAATGAGGCTGATAACTTTAGACATGTTGCACGCCCAAATCAGACAGTGAGCTCGAGACCTCTTCTACCTGTAGATACTAAAAAATGGTTTACATCTATTTTTTCATCACCTTAACATCCTAACTTGTCCCATTTTATTATTTCGCTAACTTTGATCTTTTGGCCAACTTGATCATCATTGAAGCAAAATGTAGATCATCTCGAAAGAAATTCAAAACCTATTTCAATATCATCATTTTATCAATTTGATTCTTGGCATTTTCACATCCTTCAATGCCTTATCAACATCATCAACTCTTGTCATGTATCCTTGACAAGTCATCAATTTCTGTCATTAATCTAGTATCATTTATCTCATTAGTTCAATCATGTCCTTGATCCTTTCCAATATTATTGCATTTGATCCACATTTTCTATTATAATC
Organism: Cupressus sempervirens; assembly: GCA_028749045.1. Lineage (NCBI taxonomy): Eukaryota > Viridiplantae > Streptophyta > Pinopsida > Cupressales > Cupressaceae > Cupressus > Cupressus sempervirens. Next base: position 72,154,606 of record CM053786.1, on the reverse strand, counting down.
CTTCAATGGGGTCATCTTTCATTTATTTTATCATTTGGCCAATCATTTTTACTAATTTTCCTTATAGGAATAAATAATCCATTCTTTATTGCTATGTCTTAATCATTTAATCCATTTTATTTTTTTAATTCACCCTCTTTTATTAATTATTCCTAATTAATTAATATTTATTAATTTAATTGTTCCATTTTTATGAATTTTGGGAATTTTCTATTTCCTAAATTCCGATTTCCATTTTGTGAGAGATTTATGTTTTTTTAAATTCAAAAATCTTTACTCTTACACATTCCTACTAATTGTGCTTCATTTCCTCTTTTCTAGTCACCACTTCCTCTTTTTTAGCCTCCACTTTCCCTTTTTCTTTTGTCATAAATTTTCATAGTTTATGACAAATTTATTTTTCTCTTTTGTCATAATTTTTCATAGTTCATTACATTTTCCTTTTTCCTTTTTCATAATTGTCATAGTTCATGACAATTTTCCACTTTTTCCTTTTGTCATATTTGTCATAGTTTATGACAAATATCCTTTTTTTTAACACTTTAATTTCTAATTGTGCATACTTTATGAAAAATTTCCTCTTTTAATTTGTAAACTTCCATAATATATGACATTTACCTTTTTGTGCACTTAAATTGCTAATTTGCAATTTCTCTTGCAAATTCTATAAATTGTCATCATTTCTCTCATTTTTGGTTAATCATCTTCTTTAAATTCTTCTCATCATCATATTATCATTTTTCATCATGATTTCATTGTGTCAATATGGGGGCTACATCTACTCTTTTAGAGAAGCAAGAAAGGGCACAATTGTCAAATTGAGGGAGTTTTCTATTTTCCTTACTTTGTCTCAATTTCTTTTGTGTTAGGATTAGGATTGTTTTGTGCATGCTTTTAGAGTTTGATGGGTCCTCTTGCATGCATATTTTTAATTTTTCCTCTCCTACATTTGGTGAACCCGATGTGAAATATAGATTCTCATAATCATAGTGTATCAAAGAGGGGCATAATGTATATGTAAAAAATAATTTGCGCCTACTCTTTCATCACTTTTACATCCTAACTTGTCCCATTTTATGGTTTCACTAACTTTGATCTTTTGGCCAACTTGATCATCATTCAATCAAAATATAGATAATCTCAAAAGCAATTCAAAACCATTTCAATATCATCATTTCATTATTTAATCCTTGGCATTGTTACATCCTTCGGTACCTTATCAACATTCATTAATACATGTCATGTGTCCTTGACATGCCATCATTTTATCAATTCAATCCTTGGTATTGTCACATCCTTCAGTGCCTTATCAACATCATCAATCCTTGTCATGTGTCCTTGACAAGTCATCATTTCTATTCTTCATCTAGCATCATTTATTTTATCAATTCAATAATGTCCTTGATTCAATCTAGTATCATGACATTTAATCTACATTTTCATCATAATCCTTTAATATGGTTATTCCTTGTATTTATTTTATCATTGGGCCAATCATTTTTACTAATTTTCCTTATAGGAATAAATAATCCATGCTTTATTCATATGTTTTAATCATTTAATCCATTTCATTCTTATTAAGTCATCCTATTTTATTAATTCTTCCCAATTAATTAATATTAACTAATTAGTTATTCCATTTCCATGAATTTTGGGAATTTTCTATTTCCTAAATTCTAATCTCCATTTTTTGAGGGATTTATGAGTTTTTAAATTAAAAAATCCTAACTCTTACACTTTCCACTTTCCAACTCTTACACTTTCTTTTCTCTATCTTACACCTTCCCTTTCATTTTCCACTTCATCTATCAAATGTTTTTACATCTTTCTATGCACATCTCTTATAATTTTTTATAATGTACCATTTTATGACATATTTTCTATTTTAAATTTCTTAATCATGGCAATTTTCCAATTTGTGCAATTTAACTATGACAAATTTCCAATTGCACACTTTCCTTCCTTTTTTGTATTTTGGCTCTCAAATCTTATAAATTGAGCCTCTTTGCACTTTTTTTTGGCTAACCACATTCTTCTAACCACATTCTTCCAACCACATTCTTCCAACCATATTCTCCTATTATTCTCATTATCTTTTCATTTTGTCAAATCATATCATCATCTTGCTTTCAATATCATAGGTAAATCTTATCAAGATCAAAAGCTACAAAAACTTCAAATTTATGGAGAAGAAAGGAGAGCATAGGAGCTAAATTTGAAGGGGGTTTTCATAGTTTAAATCTTTTTACTTCAAATTACTTTTATGTTTGGATTAGATTGTTTGCATAGTTTTATATGAGATTGTGGTACTCTCATTTATGCAAATTTACTCTTTTTCTTGTCCTACACTACCCACCTTCCCACCCAGAGAACTGGTTCAACCAATAAACGAACTGTAGATTACCGAGTTACAAGATCAATTCAGGAGGGATTGCGAGTTTAGTGGGCCAAAGTTTTAGGTAGATATTTTCCTTAGAGATTATATGGACTTGAGGATGACACACATTCCTAGAGTGGGAGGGAGAAATAAAAAATTTGAGTTTAGAAACAAAGTTGGAAAACTATCTTTACCTTATTATGATGCTTCAGGGAAGATGACTGCATAAGCTTGGGTGTAGAAGGTAGATACATACTTCCAGCTAAATCATATGCTTGGGGAGGAGGCTATCAAGTATGTGGATATTAATTTTGATGGTCTAGTGCATGAGTGGTGGCACCATGGCATGGTAACCTTGGGGCATAATTAGATCATATCTGACAAGTTCACTGAGAGACTCATAGAGAGATTTGATACTAAATATCTTGAGTTACAGTTTAAAGATTTGGCATTGTTATTGTAAATAATTATTATTTACACTTTACTTAAGTTTACTTAGGATAAATGCATTATTTTATTATTTATTAGGTTAGACACCTAGGAGTTTGCGTACTCATATGAGTTATCTTGTTGACAACATATGTGTAAGCAACTCTAATTTAGCACATGGTGTCTACACCATAGGAGTTTGCATAATTAATTGAGTTGTCATGTAGACAAAATAGTTATTTGCACTCTTCATTAAGCACATGGTGTCTACAACATAATTTTATGTGACAAACCTTTGTAGGCTTATCCTCTCATCATTGCACTAACTCCTATGCTGACATGTGCTTATTTGTGAGGTTTATCATATTGCTAACTCCATTCTAGAAGCATTCTAGAGGAATTTATATTTAGGCACTCCTAGTGTACTCAAACATCAATCAATACAACATCAATTGAATATCATATTGTTATTCTGATCATACTCTAGTTGGTCTATTTTGTGCTAGTTGTTGAGCTTCTTGGTCTTGGGTGATTTTTCCCTAAGGCAAATTCTTACATGGTATCAGAGCCATAGGAGTGTCATTTTCATAGCCATTGGAGACCATTCTTGCTTCACCTCTCTGAGGAAACCTTAATTTAGATCTAGCATATCCACAGCTATTGGGAGCTTCTAGAGCCAAAGTGGAACTCACCATTGCATCTGGAGCATAAATTCAGTGAAAATTGACTATAAATTTGCCTATGTTGGGCTACAATCAAATTTGAGGCAAATTTCTTTTGCAAATCAACACCTAAAGGCCCAATTTTCAAATTTTCTATGATCATTTTTAGATTTGTGCATTTATTTTTTTAGATCTGAATTTATTTTCTTTGTTATATTCTCGAATTTTTGGATTTGTATTTTCAAATTTTTTGCGGCCTATCAGGCCTGCAGAGAATTTTTTTTGTAGGAACTAGGTGGTGAAATTCCTGGCCCTCATAGAATATTTAGTGTAATATTCCTTTTTTTAGTGTTAAATTTATCAATGTTCGACATCACATTTCCACATGATACGACAATTATACATCCAGCCAAAAATAATCAACGAACACAATAACTGGCAACGGTCACATATAGCCCAACAACACTTTGTTTGAATGGCATGGCATTGTGTTTTTTAAACACATTGTAACTTCCCATACGATGAATGTGTGATTATTAATTTCACTTTCTGATAATCTGAAACCCTCTCTGCTAGTCAAACGTAAAAACATTCGCTAACCACTAGAATCCCTCCTCCAGCCTCACCATGGCTTCTTTGGCCACTCCAGACCACCCAGGACATCTCACCTACGTAGAGTCACCTCATCAATGGAGTCACCCTACCACATGGTGCCAATGCACATAGACCCACCTCAACCGTAGACCCCAGGACATGTGTCACTGATAGCTCAACGGTCTGCCAAGTCAGTAATGATCTGTACCATGTAGGTCTTGCCACCTTAGTGATAGTCTAGCTGAAGTGCACGCGGTCCATGTCATCACCTTCTATACATTATGTACGGTCTATATGGCCAGTCATCTTCCATGTCAGCAAGGAGGATTTTTTGCTAATGTCATCAAATCGCTACATTAAAATTGATAGTTGTTTGATAGTCATTCATAGGCCAAATTGCACTGTCGTGACAACTATTTGGATGTCAAATTTTACCTCACAGTTTGTTGATCAGATCCCTCTCTAGATTTAGTTTTGATTTGATAGTCTAACTTTAGGAGGTCATATCTCAGTCATTCAGGCTCTAAAGAGGCCATATCTCAAGTGCAATTTTTTTGGATTTTGGCTAGAATTTCTTGAATTTTTTAGTGTTGCTATTAGTTTTTGGTTTTGGCACACAGATTTGTCAAAAATTATAGTTTTTGGTTACTGTACCTATCTGATCCTACATTCTACAACTTCAAATGCTCTATATGGGCTCATCTGGACACATAAATAGGTTCCTTTTTTTTTAAAGTGAATAATTTTTTGTCTACTTTCTAAATCTACAATTAGATTATAGGCTTGTGTAGACAAAAATACCACTTAAATAGGTCCTTTCTTTGCATTGTATTGCTTCAAAATTCTTGTATTTCTAAACTACATTGTAAAGTTCTAGATTTGAACTATAATAGGAGGTTGTAAATAGCCAAATCAGAAGTCCACTACAGCTTATATTGGCAAGTGTCTATTGTAAATGCACTACCTATAAAGTGCCAAATCATACATTAGGGGGGGGGGGGGGGGGGTTGATTGCTTATTTTTTCATTTTGGGGGGTGCATACATACATTGATCTCATGGACCTTTGTTTTACATGTCAGTTTGGTGTTAGACCAAGGTTGACAAAGATGGACTATCAGAAATGGAGTGCCTTGATCATTGACCATCTAAGAAGAGAGCATAAGGAAGTATTTTCTTATCTATGTTCCAAAGAACTACACTCTTCCATTGATCCACCTTTTGTTAAAATAATTATGGATGTCATTTCTTTAAGTGTCAATAAATATTGCTTTGATGTCATTCACAAGTTCAATGATCCTTATGACATTTAGATAGGTCTTTGGAAAGCATATGGAGATCCCATTATTTCTCCAATTTCAGAGGACATTCTACCACTAGTCACTCTAGTTATGGTACCTACAACTCTAGATGAGATCCCACCTCCTAATGCTCCTGTTGCTTCTACTGATCCAATTCTAGCCATAAATGCTTCTGATTTAGTGCAGAAGGAATTACCATGTCTTCCCACTTTAGCTTCATGGGATGACTTCCTTCCAGACATTGCAGGGCTTACATTGAATATGTGGGAGACATCAGCAATGACATTCATCTTCTCTTTGTTGAGGAGACTTCTTCACTTGTTGCAAGGGCACACTCTGACCCTCAACCACTTGACCATTCTAACATACTTGTGGACATTTCTCTATAGGAGATGGAGAAGGACTCCTTTACTTTAGAGGATACATATTAGTCTTTGGAGTTTGCATTCCTATTTCCTCTGACATCATATCTTCTAAGGATTCTTCCTACTAGTTGGGAAGCATTCTCTACTACACCTATGGCACTACTTCTTCCAACAAAAACACACATCATTCAGCTTTCATGGTGCAACTTCTTCAGTCATCAGGGAGCTTTTTTAATGGGTGAGCATTCATTATTAAGGGGAGATGACATTTCTTCTCTTCCCATACCTTCCTATTATAATACTTCATCATCTTTGGAGGTTGATTCAACCTCATACATGGACATGTTACCTTGTTTGCCACCTTATTTTGGGCATTCACCAGATTGGTTTGTGGCATCTACATTCATCAAGGACTTGTAAACATATGAGAAAACTTCAGAGGCAATATCCATACCATACTACATATGGATCCCTCTTCAATCTCTTTATCCATAGTGGGAAGCATATTTGCACTTATACTTGGTGTATCTTCTTCCTAAAGGGAGAAATGTTTTTTGTAGGCATTGCATTCTTTTTTGTCTTCAAGCACTCATCATCAGGAGATCCTTCACTAAGGGGGGATTTCATGGAGGGATTCTCTATTTTATATGCATGATATATGTCATAATGGGGGGGTATTGATTGCTCTATCCATACATGCATCTTTCTTTATTGTACTTATCTCTCTTTTTGGGGGAGGGTTTTTCCCATGCAGTCTTCCCTCTTTCTCCACTTTCATAGAGATTTCATTGCATTGCATTATATACACAAAATTTCATTTATACTTGGGTGCCTAACATGGCCTAGTAGCTAGGACCCATTATGCATTTCATCATAGCTTTTGTGAGCATAAGTGCATTCCCCTAAGTTGCACTTAAGGGGGGGTGTTAGTGTAAATAATAATTATTTATACTTTACTTAAGTTTACTTAGGATAAATGCATTATTTTATTATTTATTAGGTTAGACACCTAGGAGTTTGCATACTCATATGAGTTGTCTTGGTGATAACACAAGAGTAATCAACTCTAATTTAGCACATAGTGTCTACAACACTGGAGTTTGCATAAGTAAATGAGTTGTCATGTACACAAAAGAGTTATTCACACTCTTAATTAAGAACATGGTGTCTACAACATGATTTTACATGACACACCTTTGTAGGCTTATCCTCTCATCATTTCACTAACTCCTATGCTTAATGGAGGATGATCCGCTCTTGGTGGACATGTGCTTAGTTGTGAGGCTTATCATGTTGTTAACTCCTAGACATTCTAGAAGCATTCTAGAGGCCTTTATATTTAGGCACTCCTAGTGTACTCAAACATCAATTAATAAAACATCAACTAAATATCATATTGTTATTCTGATCATACTCTATTGGTCTATTTTTTACTAGTTGTTGATATTCTTGGTCTTAGGTGATTTTTCCCTAAGGAAAATTCTTACAAGCACAACTCAAGCAGTGGGGATCAGTTGAGACTTATATGATTGAATTTCAGAGGTTAGCTGTGTTGGTTATAGATATTTTAGAGAGGAGATTAGTAATTTTGTTTATTGATGGACTCTCAAATCCCTTGAAGGGTTGGCTCAAGGGGAATGACCTAGCTACATTGCAAGAGACCACTAAGAAGGCTCATGACTTAGTACCTTTTTCTTTTAAGAGCATATTTTAGCCTAGGGATTCACATACAAAGAAGGATAAGGATAAGAACAAAAAACCTTTTTATGAGGATGCACAACTAAAAGGGGATAATAGGAAGTTGGATAATGGAACCCTAAATGAGTTGAGGAGGAAGAATCCATGTTTTCATTGTAGAGAGTCTTGGGACTTATCTCATAAGTGCCCTCTCAAGGCTAAGGAAAATTAAATGGAGTATTTTTCAATAGAGGAGTCACATTCAGAGGGGGAGGATTAGTACTCTGATTCAGATGAGAGTAGCACTTCTAAGGGGAACAACATTCCTAAGGATGATAGGTCATTAGCACGATTGATTAGAGCTCAAAAGGTGATCACATTTAGGGTTACGAGTATTATCTAGGGGTAGAAATGGATCTCTCTCATTGACACTGGGGCACACATAACTTCATAGATGCATGATTGGTAGACAAGAGAGGTTTATAGACCAACAAACATGCTAGGTTTAGATTCATGGTAGCTAATGGTGATAAATTATTATGCACTTGAAAGATATCTAATATTCACATCAAGTTTCAAGATGGCTATGAGTTGGAGGATGAGTTCTATGTAGTAGACATGAGAGATTATGATGTCATCCTTCACATGACATAGATGGCCTCAATAGTTGAGTTCACTATCAACCTAGCAAAATTGGAGATGAGATTCTAGCATGAGGGAAGAACTGTTATACTCAGAGGACTTTCAGATGGGAGTTTCAGAGTAGTCTCCCTAAGAAGAATACAAATAATTTTTTGCATAATGACATAGAGTGGGCAAAAAAAGGTTTCATGATACTAGCTCCACAGGAGCCATAGGTAAAGAGTCATCCACTAGATATCTAGGAGACACTTGATAGGCATGCCAAAGTATTTGGTGATATTCCACATGGGGTTCCTCTTGTCAGGGGAATAGAGCATGTTATTGAGCTCAACGAGGGAGCCAAACTAGTCATGATTACCCCCTATCATCATCTTAAGAAACACAAGGATGAGATAGAGAAGACCATTAAGAAGCTATTGTAGGTAAGGCACATTAGGTCTAGAAAAAGCCCTTTTTATTTAGCAATAGTTCTAGTGAAGAAGAAGGATGAGACGATGCACATGTGCATCAATTACAAGACACTAAATAAGAAAAAAATTAAAAACATGTATCCATTTCCTAGGATTGATGAGATGATTGATGAGTTTCACTATGCACACTTCTTCACCAAATTTTATTTATGATCTAGATACCACCAGAACAGGATAAGATCAAAGCACATTGAGAAGATAACCTTCTGATGTCACTATGACCACTTTGAGTTTATGGTTATGCCATTTGGGCTAACCAATACACCTACCACATTTTAGAGTTGTATGAACTAGGTGTTCAGGGGCCAATTGAGGAGATTTTTCTTGATCTTCTTTGATGATCTCTTGGTGTTCAGTAAGACTTGGGAGGAGAACTTGCAACATCTAGAAGAGGTGTTATTTATTCTAGATAGGGATTCATTGTATGTCAAGGAATCAAAATGTGAGTTTGGCATGAGCAAGCTCCTTTACCTTGGGCATATCATTAGTGTCAATGGTGTTTGGTTTAATCCTAAAAATATTAGAGCTATTGTGGATTGGTTTACTCCTACAAACCTCACATAGCTTAAGGGGTTCTTTAGTTTATGTGGTTTTTATAGAAGGTTTATTAGGGGATTCTCATAGATTGCCACACCTTTGATAAATCTCACGAAGAAAGGAGCCTTCACAAATAGTTAATGTCATCTTGTTCGGTTCTAGATCTACCTGATTTCACGAAGCCATTTGAGCTTCAATGTAATGCTTCAAGAGATGGGATAAGAGTAGTATTCATGTAGGAGATACACCCCATTGCATTCAAGAGTAGGAAGCTTTGAGTAGTTGAGAGGAGCTATCTTATCTATGATAGAGAAATGTTGGCCATAATGCATGTATTAGCCAAATTCTAATAATATTAGGTAGGTGGGCATTTTGTGATCAAGACTGATCACAATAGTACTAAATACTTCATGAGACAACATGATCTTAATGATTGAAAAAAAAAATGGGTTACTAAATTTCAAGCTTATAACTTTGATATAGAATTTTCCAAAGGCAAGAAAAATGTGGTGGCTGATGCTTTCTCTTAGAGACCTCACTTATGTGCTCTGGCAGAAGTTTCAAGAGATTGGAGAGATTGGATTGCAATAGAGTATGTAGGGGATGATTGGACTTATAGGATAGTTGCAAGCACTATTTAGGATTATAGGTATGCAATGTTGGATGGGTTGATCAAATTTTAGGACAAGGTTTATTTGTTCCCTACATCACAATTTAGAGAGGAGATTCTAAGGGCATTTCATATGCACCTACAACTTGGCATCTAGGGGTCTTCAAGACCTATAGGTAGATCTAAGAGTGATTCTCATGGAGAGGGCTCAAGGATGATGTTTAGAGGTATGTTAGGAAGTGTCCAGTTTATCAACAGAATAAAGGAGAGTACACGTTTCTTGCAAGTTTATTACAACCCTCACCCATTCTAGATAGGAAATAGGAAAGTATTTCTGTGATCTTCATCACTAGTTTACCATGAATGTAGGGAAGAGATTGTATTTATGTGGTGGTAGATAGAATGAATTTTTTTTTTCACTTATTTTTTATTCCTTCTACTTATATAGTAGCTCAGGTGGCAGATTTATTCTTCAGAGAGGTTTTCAGGTTGCATGGGATACCGAGATTTATTATTAGTGATAGGGATAGAAAGTTCATGAACACCTTTTGGAAAGAGTTGTCCAAGCTATGCAATAAAAATCTTACACCTAGTACATGCTACCACCATTAGATAGATGGGTAGATAGAGATAGTAAACAAATGGGTTGAAGACTATTTGCAGAACTATGTGGCTACACAATAGAGAGCTTGGGCAAGTGGTTACACATGGGGAGTATTGTTACAATACCACATATCACATGACCATTAGGATGACTCCATTTATGGAATTTTATGGGTATGAAGCACCAAGCTTCATGGATTTAGTTTTGGGGAACAACTGAGTGCCCAAAGACAAAGACTTGTTGCAGGATAGTCAGGATATCTTGAGAGTACTCAAGGAGAACATACATTAGGCTCAAAATTAGCAGATGTTGTATGTTGATCAACATAGGGTAGAGAATAGTTTTGAGGTAGGGGATATGTTGTATTTGAGGCTACATCCATATAAGAAGTCATTTCTCAAGGGGAGTAGAGTAGAGAAATTGAAGCCTAAATTTTATGGTCCCTACAGGGTGATTCACAGAGTGGGTGAAGTTGCTTATGAGCTTGAGCTTCTAGAGGGAAGTCAAATGCACAATTTATTTCATGTGTTGAGGGTCAATAAATCCATTGGTCAGAGTGTATTTCCTTCTATAGATCTACCCCCTTTGGATGAGAAGGGAAAGCTTGTGTTAGTACTTGAGACTATTCTGGACACCCAAGAGAGGAAACTTAAAACTAGGACAGTGAAGGAGTATTTGGCCAGATAGAAAAACCTAGATCATAGGATTATGCTACATGGGAGAGTGAGCAAGTTATTCAGTAGGATGGATTGAGATTTCTTGAGGAAAAGCAATTTCAAGGGGGTGGAGTGTAAAGTCCTCACTTTAGTAGTTGACCAAGTGTGTGTGTGTGTGTGTGTGTGTTAGCCTAGTTCTACATGGTCCTGAGGGCTAACAAAGGGTTTGAACAGATTCTACAACTTTTTGGCCTAGTCAGCTCTTACTTGGGCCAAAACAAAGTTAATTTACTCATTCTTAGGCATACTTACTATTTTTAGTAAGCTAACAGGACATAGGGAAGACTAGTATTGGTGATTGGATTTCATACTCCTAGGTGAGAGCTTTTTGACAAGCTATCACTCTCTTGTTTAGAGTTTGATAGCTTATATATTTTAATGCCTAAAGTATCATTAAAGTAACATTTAATTTAGTTGTAAAATGGGGATGTATGAAAATCAAAGGGGTGCCTAAGGAGACATAAGTGAATATTTTAATTACACATCTTTTATCCCACATTGCTCATGAGAGTTGAGTTGACCCTTGGAGAAAGAATAAAAGGGAGCATTGGTGTCTTCATTCTACAAGGTTGATATGAGAAGGAAATTGATGTATGATTTGCAGATATATATTTGGCATTAGAGGACATCTATCCTCTCCTGTGACATTCTAGATGTCATTCCTTTGGGGTTTAGTATTTGGAATCCATTGTTAACAACTTCATTATTAGGGAATTATTTTATGAAGGTATTGGACTATTTGAAAGACAAAATACTATAGCGGCACTATTCATGTGGGTACTATTCATGTGGCACTATTCACACAACAATATTCATGTCACTATAGTAGCAGGTTTAAATAACATTTGGTGGAGCATTATGTCAATAATATTGGAGCAATTAGTGAGTTGATAATCTATCCATATTTGATTTTATTAAATTCTGAAAATAACATCATATCAACAATAATACAATTTCTAATTTGAATATTATTTTAATTTCTTTTTGTTCATGTTGAGTGATTTTCAATTCCATGCAAGAAAACAATATAAATGTTTCATTTTCAAAGTGATTAAATAGAGGAATAAGGATTTGGATGCAAACTATTTCTCCAAATTCCTATTAGCAATTGTTTAATTTTTGGGCATTTCTATGGTGCCCATTACATAGACCATGTAGTCTCACTATTTCTTTGAAAAATAGCTCCGCCACATGAACAACAAAACTTGTCTTCTTGTAGGGAATGAAATGTGCCATTTTTGAAAATTTGTCAACCACCACAAATATTGAATCATACCCTCACTATGTCCTTGGTAAACCAAGAATGAAATCCACAATAACATCTTCCCAAGGCTTCTCAAGTACATGTAATGGCTGATATAACCCCATATTTTACTTCACTCATTTCACCATCTGACATACTCTACAACACTACACAAAATTCTTAACATCTTGCTACAATTATAGCCAATAATAATTCTCAACAACCAAAGCAATGGTCTTATATCTACCGAAGTGTATAGCCAATCCTCCACTATGCTTCTCCTTGACGAGATTCTTTCTCATGGAACTTATGGGAATGCACAAATGACTTCCCTTGAAAAAAATACTATCTTGGATTATGAAATCAAACCACTTTGTCCTATCATGTGTAATAGGGTGTATACAAGATTTCCATGCTTTGCAAAAATCAAGATCTTGTGGGTACAAATTCTTGAGTTCCTTGAACCCAAACACCTCAATTTTTATTTCTATCCACAAAACTTATCTTCTACTAAGAGAATCTTCAAATCTATTAGACTTACCACTCGTGTTTCAAAACAAATGTATAACTTTGTAAAAAATCAACACACTTCAAATGCCTTTGATTCAATTTTCCTTGACTATTCAAATATTAGAAAGCTTGATGATCAACAGATAAAACAAACTCCTTAGGAAGAAGATAGCGTCTCCACTTCTTCAATTCTTGAACTATAACATAAAATTAATGACCATAAACATAATAATCAATTTTGGACTCATTCAATTTCTCACTAAAATAATCAACAGGTCTATCTTCTTGGCTTAAAATAACTACTTTTGTAGCACCACTAGCATCAGAGTGTACTTGAAACACCTTATGAAAACATGGAAGTTATAAAATGGACTACTTTGTAACTTTCTATTGCAACAGATTAAAACTCTTATCTACTCATACAACCCATTCAAATTATTTCCTATCTCTTATCATTTTTTTAGTCAAAGGTTTGCAAATATTGCTAAAACCTTTGATAAAATTTTGGTAAAAATTAGCCATTCCATGAAAAGATCTTACCTTTTTTGCACTCCTTGGAGTAAGCCATTTGAGGATATAGCCTTCACTTTCTCAGGGTCCATTTTCTAATCTTTTGTTGATACCACAAATCCCAAGTACACCAATTCCTTCACAAAACTACACTTCTTCAAATTTATTAGTAACTTTTCCTCCCTTAACTTTTCAAACACCTTAAAAATGTGCATCAAATTCTTCTTCAATGTCTTACTAAAGATCAAAATATAATTTAGGTAAACAATGAAAAACTTACCCAAAAACTCCTTCAATACCTCATTCACGAGCCTCATGAAATTTTTTGGTGCATTAGTTAGCTCAAAACACATTACTAACCACTCATATAATCCTTCCCCTATCTTGAAAGTAGTCTTTCACTCATCTCCTTCTCTGATGCAAATATGATGGTACACACTCTTCATATCCATGATCTTTTTGAAATACACAACTCCACTCAAACAGTCCTTAATATCATCCATCCATGGTAATGGAAATGTGTTCTTGATTGTGATCTTGTTGATAGCTCAAGAATCTGTACAATCCTCCATTCTACATTCTTCTTAGGTAACAATACTATTGGTATAACACATGGACTTAGACTCTCTCAAATCAACCCCTTCTGTAATAACTCATGAAATTTTCTATTCAACTCTTCACTTTCAATTGGTTCATTTTGTGCGCTATCTTGTTTGGAAAACTAGATCCTAGAATCAAGCCCATTTGGTGATTGATATTCCTCATGGGGGGTAATCCATCAAGTACACTCTTTGACGCAATATCATGAAAGTCTTCCAACATTTCTGCAACTTTTGCAGGTACCTCCTCAACTTCTTCTTTACCATATTTTGGGATTACCAAAAAACACATATTCTCACACGTCATCACCTTGAGAGACCCCTATCCATCAACAAAACATATTCTTGTAGAATCACATACATTTTTCATCTTTCTCCTTCAATTTCTTCAAATAATGTTTCACTCCATTCTTTGTCAAAGTGTAGGAATTTACATGCCCATCATGTATAACATGTTTGTCAAATTGTCATGGCCTATCCAAAAACATATGACATATGTCCATAAGTATGATATCACACAACACCTCATCCTAGTAGCTCCCAATCTTTAACTTCACCAATCATTTATCATTGACCATGACCTTGTGGCCATCCTACACCTAGGCACTATGGTATGGGCATGCGTGTTTCTGCCTATTGATATTTAACTTTGTGACTATATTTTTTTTATACTAGGTTATTAGTTCTTCCACCATCAATGATCACATCACAACACTTATCTTCACATTTAGACTTGGTGCAAAACAAGCTCCTCCTTTGATCAGGTACATTCTCACAACTCAACAAGACTTCTCTATTAACTAGACTTAATTCCTCTTTAGTGTTGGCCTCAAACCATTAAGATAATGAGTAACTTTCTCCTTGTTAGCTTCTGCATGCCTTATTTTGATGAGAACTTAGTAGAATGCTTTGGCATACTCTTGAATAGATCTTCCTTCTTGCTTCAACCCTTGCATTTTCTTGAATATATCAAGATCATAATTTGCATGAATGAATTATTGCTTCAATTTAGCTATCATCCAGTCCCATCTTGTGATTTTATCGTTCCCTCTTCTATTTCTCACTCCAACTAAATCTCCTACCACTAGATCTTTGCATGACCCTTTAGTTTGGCCTTTACAAATTTGACCCTAGTTGGATCTTTGATATCTTCATAATAAAAGTATTCCTCCAATTCATTAATCCTATTGATCAATTCCTTTGGATTAAGATTTCCTAAAAATGTGGGAACCTCAAACTTAGCTATTTTTCCAATTTTGGAAATGGCCTTAAAAAACCTCTTCTTTTGGGTTCAAAATGACCTCTTCATGAACAAGTACTTCTTCTTCTTCATCCTCACTTTCATATCTTATCACAAGTTTTATTCCTCTACACATTTGTTCTTGCAATGCTTTTATCTATCTTTGGAGGGCTCTAAAACCTTCAAGCATAACACCTACTACTCTTCCACCACACTCTCTTTGTGGAGGTATTTTTTGGTACTTCCACTAAAATCCTAATGCAATTTGCCTCACAATCGGCAATCTTTCCACATGCTCATCCCAAACCATGGTATTGATTCAAATTGCCTTCCAGTCAGTGATATGTTTACACACTCAAGACCTCCCACTTTGATCCCACTTGATGAAGGATGCTTCCCTTAATAGCGCAAAAAATAACATAAGCAGAGAACAACAAAAATTGAAGAACAAAATATGGGCTTCTTATTATCGTCATGAATGCAGAATTAAAAAATTACAATATGCAAACCCACACAGATTCCTTCCTTACAATAATCTACAAGACATAGCTATAATTATCTCCTAGAACTGTAGTAGACAACCTATGGGCCTTCATTATATAGGTACTCTTAACCACCTGAGAAGGTTCTAGACACTAAGCCCTAACCCTTGAGGCTAACCAACCTCATATTATATCATTTCACTACACTTTATTACATAAGATTGACTCAAGAAAATTTACAAATTATATTTTTAGATGGGTCCAATTTTGGAGACCATAACTAGCAAACCATTGAATTGATGGGCTATTATAACCCCATTTGAAATCCTTGGTTAGCAATCTACATCTTTAGGTGCAAGCCTCCATTAATAGAGGTTACACCTCATTCTAGAGCCATTTAGGCCTTTATCAATGGAGTTGAAGTTTGGATAGCCAAAATTTGTACTAAAAAGATGCAATAACTACACCAATACATATGATATGACAATCTCATTTGGCAGACTGATATGTCAAAGATGAACCTCTATATACAATCTTAGAACAATTTGAGCACATAATACCAACTTACTAAAACTAGCAAGCTCCCATAAATAGAAACTTTGTATAGTATAGCCCTTATAAAAACACAAAAATAGGAAAACTAGAAATATAAATATTTTTAGGTGATGCAAGATTTCCATTACACCCTAGATGCTCTATATCAAAAAATGAGAATTTCATCATAGAAGTGCAAAAGGGAAATACAAATACAAAGCATAATACTATTGCAAATGAACTAGAGAAGAACCACATAAATTATCCACAAACTTTGCCTTTATAGATTTGGAATAACTCTAAATACAACAATGATGTCCAGATTCTAACAATGGTAGGGTTAAGTTATAAAGCAGAAAATAAATAAATATCAAATGAAAATATTATCTTGTAGAAACTTGATTCTCATAAGTGATAGAGGGGGCAAAATGAATGCATTGATTAGATGAAAACATATTAAAATACCCATAAATTTTTTAAATAGGTATGGAGTGCACCAAATTCATGATATCAAAGCAACTAAAAATCACTTCGCATTGAATAACCAACTCTAGAAATGTGTTGTGGCCACAAATAGTCAAATCATGTGGCTAACAAAAAATAATCAAGATGCTTAACACAACATGTTAACCCACCTCCAAAATTGACCCATTGACCCACTTCATTCTACAGTCTATCATATATCTCCCTAAGATTAATCATCACATGGTGAGGTAAATCATGACCACTAACAAATAAAGATGCACATGCTAAAAAAACCAATTTTTTTTTTTGCCCACATCACCAAATAGAATGGATCCATATGGAAAAACCTGATTGGTTTCACCATTTTGCAAGGGGAAAAAAGGAACCCTATAAAATAGTGAAATGGGGATACATGAAGGTTAGTCATAGATGACATGATGTGTTAACTCATTATGAAAGGGTTCATCCCTTTGAAAATATCATAAATAAGTTATCTTTGTTGAGATTTGTGGTGGAAACAATAGATAATTGTTGACAATTTTCTCCACCCCCCTTTTTTTCCAAATGTGGCCATCTTCATAAAATATCTAGGGTGGCAACCATGTCTATGTCCCTTGAATTATTTATAGTTTCCATGCAAACATGAAAGAGATACATAAAAACCTTGGTTATACCTTTTATATCCCTAATTCTTCAAATCTTTTATATTATATGACATATCCATAAAAGAGATTTCAAGTAGTGATCATGCAACTGCCTTGCATCACCTTGTCACTCTAGTTTATCACTTAGCCATCAAATGGGCTATGAGGATGTGAAATGGTCAACTTCACAATTAGCATGGCTTTATAGCTATTTGGGATAACATTCAAATGCAGGTTGCGAAGGAGTGAAAGCTATGGATCGCATGATCATGGAGCATTTCTCCCTTAAGAGTTAAATAGTTGCAAAGTTTTGATGGAGAGTAGTAGTCAAGATTAAAGGTTTTCACATCTTCACATGTAGTCAAGGTCAACCTAGAGTTAAGGTGGAAAAGATGTGAAATGGCTTGTTCATGAATTCACAAGGTTAAATGCTAAACTCCAGATTCAAGTTGTGAGGAAGCGATGAGTTGAGACCTATCTTAGCAAGCCCCTGTCCAATTTCCAAGAAATATACATTGACGCATCTTCCCAGTCGTCAGATCAGAGTAGATCAATGAATGTCACTTTCTCACTTTTCAAAGATGTGTGAAGAATAGCCCTAGTAGGAAAGCAATGTGGTGACACATGTCTTGGTGGGCCCAATTCTTATGAGTCTCTTCATCACATCATTGCAATGGTTAGGAGATAGTAAGTTTTGAATGAGTTTTTCATCAAATGAAAGCAAATCAATTGAATCAATACCACTCTATCAAAATTTAGTTTAGTGTTCCAAGTTGTGAAGTTGCAAAGTCAAACAACTACAATCAAATCCAATAATTTTGCATCATCATGCATGGTTAAGGTTACCCAGAGTTAAGGTTGTGAGGTTCTGAGACACTTCTTTCACATCATCACACCTAGTTAGGGTTTTGACAGCAAAGTGGTGATTTCCCCTTGTCACACTCTTGCAAGGTTAGATGACGAGTTAAGAGCTTGGGCCATGATGGTGTGAAGGGTTTCATCTGCAATTAAGGTTCAGTGGTCATCACATCTTTATAGAGAGTTAAGACTAACTTGGGGTCAGGATGGCAATGATGAAAAATACTTTGTTCGCATCTTCGCAAGGTTAATGCTATGGTTGAAATTCATTGTTGTGAAGTTGTGAAAAAAGAGATGATAAAGTAGTTAAAAGTTAGGCACCCCATTGTAGGGTTAACATTGAGGTTATAAACATAAATTGTGATGGTACAATGGCATTCAATTTGAAGGCTAATCACATAGTCGCAATGGTTAGTGGAAAGGAGCAATAGGCAATTGCGAAGCTATGAAATGGTGATGATGGTCAACCTAGCTATGTTCACAATAGTGCAAGGATAAAATATGTTTGATGTGTAATGGTTGTGAAGGGGTGAAAAAGGCAAAAATGGATGGACTTGCATCATTACACAGTTAGAGGGTTGTTAGTCCAAACTACTGTAAAGGTGCCAAAGGTCAATTTTATCATGTTCTTAGGGTTGTGGTGATTAGAAGGCTAGGATGATAAAGAGCTGTGAAGTAGCAATATGACATGAAATGAAGACATTTTGATTTCATAGAGACAAGTAGTTAAACAGGAAAATAAGTTACAAATCTATGAACAAAAGCAGTTAGCAGGTCAACATAAAGATAGGAGGTTGGGTGAGGTGGCATAATGCTTAAAGGGTATAGGGCCATGTGGTGATGTGGATGGTTGATTTTAGTTGACTTGCTAATATGACTGATCTGGCATGACGTAAATGTAATCCATGCAATAGTTGGAAAGATTAAGGAGAAATGATTCGTTCATCTGCAATCATTTTTTGATGTCCTCAATGCTATATCACTCCATGCTTCTTAAATGAATTTTATGATTGACTCTACTTTGATTTGGTCTCTTATAGCTGAGTGCACTCTTTTCCTTATAGTTTCTATCATTTCTTGTGGGTAGTTGCACTTCATGATCAGATTTTCTTCTGATTCTTGGTTATTGCTCTTATGCAATCCAACTCCACTAAGTTGGGGTTTCAACTCAATGTAACATTATATTTATGCTTGAACTCTATAAAAGGAAGTTGTAAATATGTTTTGAGGGTTCTTCTCTATTCTGTTATGTCTACTTGTAGTAGCCTTGTGCTCTATAATTACATTCCTTGCTTTCCATTAATGAAATAGCTCTCTTTTTTACCTCTTCCTATCATTCATTAATCATGCATGTATCTTTCCTTGTGGTGAATGTTTTCTTTTCTATTTTCTTGGTTCATATGTTTTGTCAAGTTTGCTAGTAGTTGTTGTATAGTGAAATTCCTTTTCCTTACAACACTGCAATCAGTTCCAAACTTGCATGTGATTTTTTGTAAGTAGGATAGAGTTAGGATCTATATATTTGGGCTTTTTATTAATGTGGTGTGCATAAGGGAAGAGTTGTATCTATTTCAATTAGATGCATCACCCCCTCTATATTAGATTAGGTAGTTTGATTTCATGCATCTCCTTCTCCCTTTTCCTCTCAAGTAGTGGTTAGGTGCATCCTGATTGTAAGGAAGTTGACCTTCTCTAGAGACTCAATCTCATAGTTCAATTCCCATAGCTTGGAGATTGTTTCCATGTTACAGTTGCTTAACAATCATACCTTAAGTAATAGTGCAAACTTTCATGTCAACAAGAACATTTCTAGCAAGGATGCTTTCCTGCTAAACATATGATCAACAACCTTAATTAATTCATTAGGCATGATGTCCTTAGTATTTGAGCATATGTTATCCCACCTATAACTTCATAAAAATATGGAATCTCTACAACCTCAATAAATACCAAAATGTTTTTTTTAATCTCCAGGAGGTAAATAATTGTGCACTTAAGCTTATTGAAAAGCTAAAAATCTACTCTACCATGTACAAGTATTTACAAACAATTTTTTTTTTTTGAAAAAACATCCATTAACTAGATTGGTTAAATAGCTCCCCTTTCTAATAAGTTTGATTGTCCCTTTCATGTGTCTAGGAAGTTAGACATAACACCATGCATGAAAAATAAACTATTGCATGGAACACCCTCCCAATGTTGAAAATAAAGAATTTGTCCGACACTAGAACATTGTCATTTTGAGAAACACAAAGTTTCTCTTCTTTGTGAAACTTTCCCTCACACTTTTAAACAATGAAGAATGGGTGTAGTAACTTGTTGATTTTTGATAGAGCTAAATTCCTTATGGGGCATCCTCTTGATAGTGTTGTGTCTACACAATCAATCTTGACCATGTTGATGTTCTTTGTAATGATGATATACTACTAGTATAGAAGTAGTTCTAATGGTGTGACTAGTAGAATGTACGTGTCCTCCTATTATTGTTGTAACAATAATTCCTCCTCCGACCCATATAAATTCTCATAACAATAGACTAAAATTCCTACATTTGTGTAGGCTCTTGTAATGTGGAAGAAAGAGCTATATATGTTTCTTTTAATGTTTCTATTGTAGTAGACACCATCCTCATCAACTCTTAATTGATCAATATTTTCTCTAGTAGTTTTTCTCACATTTATCCTTTGGTGCAATCAACTTCTTTGCAAGAATCTCCACATGTTGTTTTTTGAGTTCCTTACACGCTCTTCCTCACATTGTGTCCTTTGTGTTTCCATTTGCTGAAATAATATTTTTCTCTAGAGTATTTGATGGCTCATATGAAGTGGATTGTACCTCTTGTACTTCAGTGAACTTTGGCTTTATTTCCTCTACCTAATACTATAGATACTATTTCCTCCTCAATCAACAACTTCTATAGAACCATCTTTGATTGTGAGAAAATATGCATTTTCCTTCTCAAGATCAATAAAAAAGTACAATAAATAGATGACGGATCACAAACATCAAGTTTTGCAGGTGTAGGTTACAAATATGTAAATCTCAAAATGATAATATAGAGAAGCTCACTCCTTTTGAAGCTAGAAAACTTGCATTTCGGTGGCTCTTCTCTAGATGGAATATTTGGAACATAAATTATGAGTGGGCCTCTAAATCTTGTATAGGAATTTGCAAGGGTGAATTATTTCTTAGTTTGAAGCTAGAACATTTTCTTCTTAGAGACTCTTGTGCTTTACATACTTTCATTTTATTAAGCTTAAGAGTTTTCTCTTCACCTATTATATCTAATCTTCTCATAAGGTCCTCCTTAGAATGAATATTTCATGGATTCCACTATAGAGAGTGAGTGAGAGCTTGATAATATGGCTCATATTGACAAGGAGAAGCCTAGAAAGTGTATTACTCCTTATATTTCCCCTATTGGACCTCTATTTATTGTTTCATATTAAACTCCTTCTACCTCTAGAGTGTCCTTGTCTTATTTCCCTAAGCTTGCAACTATTTACTCCACTCATGCATTTGTATTTGAAGTCCAAAAGATTCTTTTTCCATTCATAACCTCAAGTTTTCATCATGTCTTCAAGTTTATGATATAAGGATGTTGGTCTTGATGGAGTGGGGGTAGGAGGGTAGAAAGAATTTTGAGCATATTTGCCATTTGGTCCATAACTAGGTTGTGACTAAGATTGATAGTACAAGGGATAAGGGGAAGAATTATCATGATATGGGAGGGAGTAGTAGATATTACTATGAAATGGATCCATGATAAATAATTCATATGAAAAATATCATAATTTTTTAGGAAATCATAGAATATAAAAAATGATCTTTATACATCCTAACACTAGGATTGTTTTAAACCATTTGATATACACATAAAGTTTACATGATGTTTAATCGAATGTTGCCAAAATTTGTTGGCACTAATAATTTTTGGAAATATTCAAGACTATGCTAAGTTACTGAGAGGGGAGGGGTGAATCAGTAACTTCTAAAACTTCTACCAATTTTAATTGTTAATCCAATAATCCAATTAGCATTTAATTAATCACATGTAATCTAATTACATGCATGAGAAAATGAAAAAATGAAAGCATCCACAATAATTGAGCACAAAGATTTGGTGACCCAAAAACTTTCCAAATAGAAAGTAAAACTGGGGTAGGGATGATACCCACAAACTTTAGTATTGCAGCATAAAGTTGGCCTGCTAATTCTTAGATTGATCACTTCTGATGATCTGCCCTGTTAGAAGCAAATATGACTACTAGGTCCACCTTGTGAGAGGATTTATAAATACACAATGAAGTATGCACTAAGTAAAGAGATTTAGAAAAGACTATTAGGTCTACCTTATTAAAGGATTTTGACTAGTTCACTTGTTAGGATGAAACAATAGATCTCTGACTTGCAACTATGTTTGCTAATAGAGATTCCTTGGTGTACTAATCACCTTTCTATGATAGATTTGTCACTGCCACTCCTTGTATTTATATGGCCTTTACAATTCTTTATCTACTGCATTCATAATGCACATGCTTTCACATTCACATTCTTGCACTTTTCATTACACATACATTACATTGGATATGATATAGCACACCACATATATATACCAATCCAATTTACAAGATTACAAAGTTGGCCATGACACAAGTTAACACAAATATTATAAATTTGGTCCACATGAAGATACTCAGGTTCTGAAGATTGACTCGATGAGGTTTTGATACTCAACATCCACTGCCATTGCTTGGCATCATCATGCTCTTGGTAGATGTAGAAGCTTAGTTCATACTGATCACTTTCAAGTAGTCTTGAACTCAGTCTAGACTGGTGACGTGGTAGATATTGTGCAACTTGGAAAACACTGAATCACTTGGTTACCATGAAGTGGCTTGGTTAGCACTGTCTTTTGCATCACATGAACTGAGAACTCAGTAACCACTTATAAACTTGGTATACACTGAAATACATGGTTTGAACTATTGAACTTCACACTAATTGAATCTTCTCGATAACCACTGAGATTAGTCCAAAAGGCTCAGTAGCAACTGTAGAAGCTCGATGGCTACTAAATTACATGGAAAACACTGTAAACTATTCAATGATCTTAGTAGCTACACATATTTTGAATAAGTGTGCCTCACTAATAAAAAACTTGACTGATATGTCAACAAAGAATAACACCCAAACTATTAGTAAATGAAGCATGAACTAGCTAACTAGTAGACTTATGTAGTTGAATCTATGTCCCAACGAGTGTACCAAAAATTTTTAACACAAAATTTTGCACCCATGTTTGGGGTATAACCCACAATAAACCTTGTGAAACATGGAAACAACCTCTGAGTTTACTATGCACACTTTGAGGATGAAGTCTATAGAGAAGTTCATATTCCTTAAAATTAGAAAGCATGTAACTACAAATTTTGAGGAAAAGGGAGAATGAATACATAAAAAGTGAATGCTAAATGGGAAAGGGGATGATGCACCAAATTGAAACTTGGTTAGTCTATCTACCTATATCAATAAAAACCCAAATTACAATTTCATCTCTAATCTACTCTACAAGAACTCATGTGCAGGTTCAAACTAATGAAATATTACAAGGAAACATATTCACAATACAAAATTCATAAGTAGGTTAAACATAATAAGCAAACTAGAAAAATGGACAAGAGACAAGTATAAATAAATGCATGAGAATTTATTACAATAAGGAAAAGGAACTTAGAAATAAACAACATAATATTGTTGCAAATGAACTAGATAAGAACCACATAAATTATCTACAAACTTTTCTTTTATATATTAGTCATAAATTTGAATACAACAATGAAGTTCAAACCCCAATAATGGTGGATTTAAGGTATAGAGGATAAATTCAATGAATATCTTATACTATCTAATCTTGTAGCAACTTGATTCTCATAAGTGATAGTATGGGCTAAATGAATTCATTGATCAAATGGAAAGGGATAAAATATCCTTGCAAATCAATAAATAAGAATTGAGTGAACTAGTTTCATGATATCAAAGCCAAAGATGTCACTTCACATAGAATATCTAGCTCTATAAATGAGTCATGACCAGAAGCAATCAAATCATGTCACTAGCATAAAATTATTGGGATGATTGACATGACATGTTAACCCTCCTACAACATTAACCTATTGATTCCCACCATCCCATAATTCATAATATTTTTCACCAATGTTGATCTTGACATAGAAGGATAAACCATGACCATTGATGAAGAAAGAAGATGTGAGGCTTAAAGCTTTAGAAAATACTAGGCCACATTACCAAATCAAATGGTGTCATGTGGAAAAACTTGATTGGTTTTTCCATTTTGCAAGGGAAAAAATGAACCCCATGAAATATCAAAGCGAGGATAACACAAAGGTTAGCCCTAGATAACATGATGTGTTAACCTACTATGAACGAGTTAAATAAATTGAGAATATTATAGATTGATTATCAATGTTGGGCTTGGTAGAAAAAATGGCTAGTACCTAACTCCAATATCTTATTTGGACTTCTTAATCTTTAGACTAGAATCAATTTTGACAAATTCCTTAAATATTTTTCATCTATCATAAAATTCATATTTCTTCTTCAAAAAGGTTTTCCACATCATTCTTGACCAATCATCTATAAACAACATGAATGTCTATCTCCTAGAAAGATTTTTATCTCTATAGGACCACATGAATAAGATAAAGTAATTCTTTAGAGTTTTCTCTCATAGAGCAAGAGTATACCTTGTTAGTTTTCTCAATTAACATTCCTTGTAAAAACTATAGTAGGATACTTCATCAAAAGAAAGTCTTAAATAATAGATGTGTAACAAATATATTCTCAAAGTTCACATGACAATATTTTATGTCATAGACAAATTTCATATATTTGAACAATCAAACAAGTATTTAATACCCCTCCTTTTTTGTCATTGTAGACTTAATTATTAAAGTTCTATATGACTCTTCTATAGATGTGTCAGCCCTAATTTGATATTTGAAATGCAATACTTTGATATGTTGAGTAATTGATTATGCTAGGTTGTAACAATTTCCTACTAGTAGTGATGATGCTTTAATTTTTCTTAGTTAGTTAATGAAATTACATTTATGATGATGCCATATGGTGTGTCTTAGAAAGATGTTTAGTATGTCCTCATGGTGATGACATATTTATGTTAAAATATGATGTTAATGATATTTAGGATTTACTATTATACTTACCCATACTTGCATGTGTATGGTTTGTGTGTCTATTTTACATTTATGTTTGATGTGTCTGATATGGTTGAGGGAGGGAGTTGTAGTCACCTGCTAGTTGGGATCTACCCAATGTATCATTCCCACCATTTTATGCTTAGCTTAGATATATATACACATGTACATGTATTTATAGAGATTTTTATGTACCAAACATTGACTTCGCTGAATTTCTAGGATGAGTGTGCCCTATCCCAATAACTCAATGGTAAGAATGGGGAGATAATGTTTAGGTCCAGCCCAATATAGCCTAATTATTTGTCTTGAGAAAGAGGACATGTATTTGACTTTCCACCCTTTTTAGACCCATGAGTTTATCTTTATCCGTGTTGTTTACTTTTGAGGTTTGGTCAATTTTGGTAATGTTGCTTTTATGTGGATTTGACTATGTGATTCGTTTGGTAAATGATTTAATTATAATATTTGGGCCCATCATTTAATATTGAGAATTATTAAATATTATTTGATTAAAAAGAAAATATTAAAATATGAGAATATTTAATTAATCAAAAACTAATTATATTTATGCTTTAATTTAAAAGACTTAATTATAAGTCTAATTAAGAAAATTAGTTAAAGAGAAATTAGAATATAATGACATTTAATTAATTAGAAATTAATTAAATATGTGCTTCAGTTTAAAAGATTTAATTTAAAAGTCTAATTTAAGAAGTTGGATAAAAAGAGTATTAAAATATTAAAAGATTAAAGATTTACTATTATTTTATTATAAATAAATAATTAATAATTAAATTAGAGTTGCATTTAAATAATGAGCTTTAATTATTATTATTAATTTAAATAATAAACTACGCTATAAATAGTGCTTGCACTAATTAATAAAGTGGAGGAAAAGAAAAGAAAATAATATTTTAATTAAAAAGTTCTTTAAGTGTATGTGAAAGGATTAAATAATAAAAGTTTGTTTTAAGGAGAGGCCTTTGCATGTTCGAAAATCAAAAACCCTAGGTAGAGTTAAATTCCATCTTAAGAGATCCAAGCTCATTTCTACACACATAGGGTTTAAGGAGCAAATTTTAGAATTGGATCAAATGAATTGTTTAAAGTTTCAGAGGGTTTTGGATTTGCATGCATTCACATATTGTCTTAGATTTTAGCTTTGGTTTTGAGATAGGGTTTGAAAACCCATTGTAAAATTTTATAGAAAGACCTGTCTTCTTGTGTCTTCCTCGATGTTTACATAATGCTTAATAAATTTTTTTTTTTTGGATAAAGAAATATTTTGTATATTTTGAAAAAGAAAAATTATTGATCAAGAAAACTTGTCTAAGGAAACTTTTAGAAAAATTTAGAAAATTATTATGGTTGTATTATTTTAAAACCATTTATAATATAGGGAAAATTTAATTATAGAATATTGGAAGAAAACAACAAATTTAACAACTAGGGTTTCAACTTTAAATTTGTCATTAGGACCATGTGATTATCATGAATTTTCTAAATAAAGATAAATATTATTCTTTTATCTAAAATAATTTGGTTGCAAAATTTATTGGAAAAACAAAATATTAATTGAGAGGAAAGTATGTTGTAACTTGTGTGCTAAAATGTTGACACACTTCAATGAATCATTATATCTGAGATTTCTGAAGAATGAGGTCTCAAATGGTGACTCATAGCTCTCTATGTCATGCAAGGGTTTATAATGGAGGCCCCCAGTTTATGTTATCTCAGATTGGTTTTGACAAGTGAGTGTCTATACACTTAAGTCATTTACATAGTTCATGTCAAATAAGTAACATATGCCGAACACAACATATACGTTAGATCATGTTGAGCAAATAGTATGTGCTGAGTGATTCAAGAGATGAGCAAGAAGTGCATGCCAAGTCATTCAGATGCTAAGTGACAGTATTGAAGTCATAGTTAGTGCCGAGGACCAGGGACTTTAGATGCTAAGTAACATAATTTTGTCATAGTTGTTTGTATTGGCACAAACTACTATGTAAACCATTTTTGGGCCAATTTAAAGATTGAATTACAATATTTTGTTGATAAGGATGAATCTTAAGTGGGAATCCCTATGTATTACATGCATCAAATTAGGTAAAGGGAAGGTTTAAGTGGCAATATGGATGAATCATAATCATTGATTCATAACTAACCCTAAGTCACCTAGGTCTTCTTAAAGAGGAAAAACCCTAAACTTTGTATGAGGGAATGAATGAAATATTAAGGAGAGAGAAGGAGAGTTTGCATGCACAAACAAGACATTCATGGTGACCAAGTAATTATGATCTAAATTGCATTGTAGAATCAGTTAAAGGAGAATAGAGGAAGGAAACAATGGACAATAGAGAGACATTTTATGAAGAAGGATCAAGTACACATTAGTATAGAGGTGATTAGACATCAAGAAATAGAGTGCTAATCAAAGGATCATTATTGAGACATTCTAATAGGTGAATCAATTAAATCTCTTAATAGAGTAGTTCTAATAGGCTATATTGAAATCCTCTAACAAGGTTCTTTCTTAATTGTGAGTTGAAGTCCTTTAACTAGGAACACTTCTAGTAGGGTGTTGAAATCCTTTTACAAGGTAAGAACTAATAGTCTTTGTAAGCCTTAAATAGGGAAGACCTTTCACAAGATAGATCATGTTTCATGATCAAACATTGTAACCTTCATTGGATACAATTTTTTACTACAGTAGTGAAGATTTGTGGTTGTCATCCCCACACCAGTTTTACCTTCTCATTGGAGGGTTTCTAGGTAATCATATCTTGTGTCATATATGTGTGAATGCTTACTTGTTTACATACTTTAGATGTATATGCTTTATATGGTATTTCAATTTACTTATTGAATATGTGAGATGGATGTGTGGTGAATATTTTATGGGTTAAAGTTTAAAACACTGATTCACCCCCCCCCCCCATGCCTCAGAGTTTACCTTTCCTATTGTAATTTTTTTGGTATATTTTTGAATTTTTTTAAGGCTAGTAGGGCCTATAGAGATTTTTTTTGTTTTTGCAGGAACTAGGAGGTGAAATCTCAGCCCCTACAGGTGGAGTATTTTGTGAGAAGTTGGCATATTCCTTTTACCATTAAACCCAGAGGGCAACATCTGACATTCTGGCTTCAACACCAAATCTAGCTCACATAATTCCAATGAATATTCAACCAACTAAGCTCAACATTGAAAATTTTGACCACTCATTTTATTTTACTCCTACGACCATTTGTTTTTAAACACATCGTAGGAACTTCCCACTATATATGTGGGATATTACCACTACCCCCCAGTGGATTTTCCCTTTTACCAGTGTTGTGCTCCAATTTCTAGTGACTTTCAGCCTACCGTAGCCATTCAACAAACTTTAGTTGCATTTAAAATGCTAACCATAGCTACAACCTATTGGCTAAGGAAATTTTGGCGACAATTGTCAGCCAAATCAGCGGACCCTGCCGTGTACACAAGGCCACATAAATGGTGCCAACATAGTGTTCCACATCAACATAGTGCCACGTTGGATGCCCCATGTCAGACTGCAACATTTGCATTATACAGTGACACGTTTAAAAATTGTACATTGAGTTAGTGACGTCATTTTTTCGTATAGTCCATACAGGACATGTCAGCAATGATTTCACCTAGGGGGTTGAGTTTCTATTGACATCATCATTTAATTGGTTTAAATTTGATGGCCATTTGATCATAATTTCCAAGAAAATTTGAACTGCTATGATGATCATTTGGACATCAAATTTAACCTCATGTTTTGCTACCCAGATCGCTCCCTAGATTCATTTTTGATTTGATAGTCTAACTTTGTGAAGCCATATCTCAGTCATTTAAGCTCCAAATTAGGTGCAATTATTTTTTATTTTGGGTAGAATTTTCTAAAAAAATTAGTGGTGCTATTCTTTTCTAGTTTTGGTGCACAGATTTGTCAGAAATTGTAGTTTTTGGTGACTATACCTATCTAATCCTGCATTTTACAACTTCAAATGCTCCATATGGGCTCATTTGGACTCCAAATTAGGTTCTATTTTTTTGAAAGTGCATAATTTTTCATCTACTTTCTAGATCTACAATCAAATTATAGGCTTGTTAAAAATATCACTTTCAAAATTAGGTCCTTTCTTTGCATTGTATTGCTTCAAAATTGTTGTACATTGCTTAGTTTTAGATTTGGACTCTAAAAGGAGGTTGTAAACAATAAATTGGAAGACTACTAAGGCCAAAATTGGCAAGTGTATATTGTAAATGCATTGAGTATAAAGTAAAATCTTTCATTTGGGGGGGGGGGGCAAGTTTCTTGATTAAGCGAGGGGGGGGGGGGGTGTCTCTTAGTGTTGTGCTCCTCTTTTTCTACTATTATCTTTCATTTCATGCATTGTGGAAAATCTTAAGTTCCCAAAATTAACACCACATAACTATGCTACATGGTCTATTAAAATGTGGTGTCAATTGAAACATAATAAAGTTTCTCATTATGTAGATGGTACCCTTCCTAAACCAACAGGTGATCAAGTATCTAAAAGTGATATTACTACTTGGGAAATGGTAGATAGGAAAGCCCTAGGTGATATTATGTTGGGTGTTGAAGACAAGATCTTTAGTCAGATCTAGAAGTATAAGACATCTAAGGAAGCATGGGATGCCCTCAAAAACCTATATGGAAAAGTTACTGAGGAGGATGTTTATAAAATTGAAGGTTAGATTGTCTCACTAGATCCTAAGACATTTGATTACATACAGGATTTCATCATTAAGATGAAAGAATTAAGAAAAAAGCTTGATGATTGTTGTAGTCCTATTAAAGATGATAGGTTGATCTATCTTATTCATAACAAGCTGCTATCTGAGTACTCCGCATTTTTTTGTTCTTACAACACCACAAAGACTACATTAGGGGCTGCCTATCAGAAAGTCACTTTTGATGGTTATGATCAACTATTGGACAATGAAGAAAAGAAGTTGCAATCAATGGGGATTCTCAAGTCATCCAAGTCTAAGGCATTGGTGGCTAATAATGAGGGTTCTGAAAATTTAGTTGCTCAAACTTCAAATAAAGGAAAGGGCAAGAAGAAGAAGTGGAAGAATAAAAAATAAGAGGATACAAAAAGGACAACACCACCATCAAATCATCAAGGTAAGTCTTCCTCGAATACAAATGAGAAGAGGGACTCTAATCAGGAGAAGAAAAAGTGTGCTTATTGTAAGAAGTTGGGTCATGACAAACATGAGTGTTACCACAAATAGATTGATGAGCTCAAGAACATCATGAAGAAACACAATGCTCCACTACCTAATGCTTATAAGGAGAAAGGATCTTCATCTTTATATTCTAAGGGCAAAGGGCATGCTTTACTCACAAACACTATTAGGCAGGGATAATGGATCATTGACTCAGGTACCACACATCATATGGGTGCATCAAAAAGATTTTTCTTCCATGACACATTCTGAGGTACCACACATATTTGTTGATAATGATACTAAGGTGGAAGCTAAAGGTAAAGGTGAAGTTGAAATGAACAATGGGGTGTTCAAGGATGTTCTATATGTTCCCAATCTTACCTCTAACCTTCTTTTTGTCTACCAAAAGACTCACTATGGAGATGGAAATAAGGTTGAATTTCTTCCCGACTCAGTGGTAGTGAAAATCATCAAGGATGACTTTATGATTGCAATAGGAGAAGCCAATCATGATTCAAGGCTTTATACTTTCTCCTCCTTTGTGCCTACATCAAATGTACAAGCCTTGTTATTACATTCAAATGCAAAAAGAAAATTGTGGCATGAGAGATTTGGACATCTCAACTATAGATATCTTCAATAGCTTAGCAGCAAGCAAATGATTAATGGTCTACCTCAAGTTTAGTTTTTAGAAGGTGTTTGTTTAGGTTTCTCACTTGGAAAACATCCAAAAAAATTGTATGAAAAGGGGAAGTCTTGGAAAGCACAATGTGTTCTTGAATTGGTTCATAGTGATGTAGTGGACCCATTTCTAGTGCCATCATTTGGCAAGTCATGCTATGCACTCACCTTCATAGATGATTACTCTCGCTTTACTTGGGTTTTCTTCATGACTCACAAGAGTGAAGTATATGAGAAATTTCTCAACTTCAAGGCTTAAGTGGAAAAACAATTAGGCAAAGTCATCAAAATGCTTTGAATAGATAATGGGGGGGTATGTGAACACAAGACTGATAGACTTTTGCACTCAAGAGGGTATTGACCTTTAGTATTCACTACCATATATGCCACAATAGAATGGTGTGGCTAAAAGGAAAAATAGAACTCTCAAAGAGATGACCACTTGCATGCTACAAAGCTTTGGATAGTGTAACTCTTTTGAGGCATTAGAAGCTCAAAGAAAATCTTACATCTTTGTTAGATATGCAGACTCAAATTAAGCCTACAAGTTAACAAATCTTGAGACACGTGATATGTTCTATGAGAGGATTTTCTATTTTGCTGAAAGAAGTCCAAGCTTTTCATCTTCAACTCCTCCTTCTTTGTCCATCATTGAAGAGAGTGGTAGTGATAATAGTGACTTGGAAGATGTTAGTCCCTAACCAAAATATAGGCATCAAATAGTTGAAGTTAAGGATACACCTTCTACATCTTCTTCCACAAGACCTAGATGGGCCAAGAAAATATTGGATGTGGTAGGACCATTGGCAAGGGCTCCTTTAGATAATAGAAGGACAAGATCATAGCATAACTCACTCCCACATGCTTATATTGTAGTTGCTTTAGATCCACAATCATTTAAATAAGCATCATGTGTTCCAGAATGGGATAGAGCAATGGAGGAAGAGTATAACTCGCTTATGAGAAATAAAACATGGGACTTAGTCTCTCTTCCTAAGGGAATAAAATTGGTTTGATGTAAGTGAATCTTCAGACAAAATTTGCAGTAGATGGAAGTGTTGATAAACATAAGGCTTTCCTAGTTGCAAAAGTTTTTTCTTAGGTACTTGACATTGATTACACTTAGTCCTTTGCACCAATGGTAAAGATGAATTCCATTCCTTTGACAATAGCTATAGCAGCAGCTCAAAGATGAGTTGTTCATTAGATGGATGTGAAGAACACATTTTTGAATGATGATCTATATGAAGAGATATATATGGAGAAAACATAGGGATTCATACAAGATGCTACCTTGGTTTGCAAATTGAAGAAGTCTATATATGGACTCAAACAAGCTCGGTACACTAAGATGGATTCTTTCCTTCTCTCCAAAGGCTTTGTTGGTCTGACTTTTTCTGCAGTAAAAAATTTTTCAGTTAAACCATAGAAAAGTCAGATGTTCTATGTCTAAGTGAAGCATAGGGTTTTGGATAAACCATCTATATGAAATAATCGCCATATAAGCCCTATTTTCATCCCTATTCATAAATGGTCGGGCGCAAAATTTTCAAATTTCAAAAGAGGCGAATATGCTTTCATATTCCTTTTCTTTTCTCCCGGGTTACCTTTCTTCCTATTTGTCCCAACCGTCGGATCCGATTAGATCTACCGCTGGCGTTACCTCGCTATTGAGAGTTGCATGCTCATTAAGTATAGCGAGATAGCGAGCATTGAGTTTTTTTTTAGCGGTGGGACCATGAAGTGAAGATGCGGTGATCGGAGATTTGCTTATTAAATGTTTTATTGTGCAGGTACACTTTGCAATTCGCCACCAAAAAAAGGGGGGAGAGGGACCCACTAGAATATCTGACGTCAGAGCCGGAATGTTGATTTTTCCGGAAGTTCCGCCACCTCGCTATCAGAAAATTCAGGCACTTCACCGTTAGCGAAGTAGCGAGGCCACGTGAAAATCTAAAAATGATGACATTGCATCTTGCTTGTATCATAATTACACTAGGTGGCATGACCAGTCATAAATACCGTTGTCAGAATTAGTTTTAATTAACAGAAGTAATTACTGGGTAACCCTTGCATTTTTTGGCATGGAATCCTTTTAAGTGCCAAAGCTCGCTACCTCGCTATCAGAAAATTGAGGTGCTTCACCATTAGCGAGTTAGCGAGGCCCTGTAAAATGGCAAAAGATCGGCAAGATCTTTGATGACGTGTAATGACAGGTGACTGTGATAAATTTTGACATGTGCCAGCTATGCAGAGATCCGATTCTCATTAATACCTATCTGACTAAATGTACAAGAAATCTTGAACGTCAGCTTGAAGTGGATCAACGGAGCTCGCTACCTCGCTATGAAGAGTTGCAAGGAAGATAATTACAGTGACATAGCGAGTTGGGCCTGTCACCTTCTTTCTTAAGAAGTCCTGTAGCGTATCTTTCGATCATTTCTTGATCCGATCAACGGTTGTCGCCGCCTCGTCATGGCAAGGTGCTTGTTCTTTATGCATAATGAAGTAGCGACATGATGACATGTGTTCTCCGTCGTCAGTGGGTCTAAGTGTAAGTGCCATCAAAAGAAAGAATTCTATACGTGGCAAGCTCTCATTGGGTAAAATAACTGACATGGCAAATATAACTCCTAGTTGTTCTCTTTGTACCGCATGATCGTAGGATCTTTGAAGATCAACGGCGCAGTTTTAAATAAAAAATGTAGTGCCACTCTCTGTATTAATTAGACAAGAAAGCTTTGTCCGTGAGGAAAAATAGAGTATAATATAGAGAGATTGCATCAGTTTCATTTCACGCGAGAAAAGATTTGAAGCCATTACTGAAAGAAAAGCGTGCCAAGGTTTGATAAAAAATTGTCAAGTTATCTGTTCGCGGAAATTTTGCAGGAATACAAAGGAGAATTGAGACAGAATTCAAGTAAGTAAAACTACCATCATCTTCGTGAGCTTTTAAGTTTTAAAAAGGATAGCCCAAGATGCCTCCTAAGAAGGGATTTACAGGTGCAGTAAACTACCTGGATAGAAATGTGCATGATGATTTGCTTGAGTTACTTCCTGAATCTACTGTAGAAACGGTGCAAGTTAAGAGGTTAACCTCACTCAACCCTAGGCTTAGGGTAGCTAATGGATTGTATGATAAGGGTAATTGGGTCCGAGATGCTCAAACTTCTCAAACTGGTTTGAGTTTATTCAAAAAATGGTTTGCAGAAAGGAAGTTATATGCCCCTCATGCCAATATATGGAATTTTGATCTTGGGAAGCTTGTTGTCCCCAGCGTGTTTATGGATTTTGACCTGCTTGAAGCTATAGCAAAAAACTATGACCAAGCCACTAAGGTAGTGAGAAGAATAGATGGTGAGGCTTTAGTTACCATCAGTCCCGAGGAGATTAGGAAGGTTTTCAGTCTGGGACCCCTCACCATGTATCATGTGCCCATTAATCTAATAGATTTAGAAAAAGAATATATATCCAAGAGGGATGTAGTTAGACAGGGTGCACTGAAAGCCCACATAGGCCGGATTGGAGGCCTCCCAACCATAACATCATCTTCTAAAGAACCCTTCAAGAAATCATGTTTTAATGCCAGGGCAGTGGAGATATATAGGACCCTGTGCAGAGTCTTCGGAGAGGGCGAAGAAGATTTTATTCCGGTGAGCTTCATGTATATGATCACCCAAATCTCTTCTTTTGGTGTGGAAATAATTTTTGATTTTGCATCTTACTTGGCAAATGAGATTCATCATGGATTGGTGGGGATTGCACAGGGCAAGGTGGAAAAGGTTTGGGGTCAGTATTCTTTACTGATGCATATGTTTCTTTTTAAAGGGGCCACTTATTTTGGTAAAGAAATGGTTTTAAATAGAGAACAAGAAGGGGAAGCACTGCCAGTCCAATTATGGAGTGCAGACATGACCTGGGAAGCAGAAAATGCTAGCTTCGTTAGATTTGATAGGCACTTTGCCTCCAAACTAAGGTTTCTCATATTGAGTGATAATCCCAGAATCCCTAAGGCATTAATGCACCTTGTCAGGCCTATGGACAAAACCCACAATCTAAAAGTTTCACATAATTGGGGAGATATTATCCCATATTCAGTCTCAACGGTCATCAGGGTCTATGGATTCAAAGGAACACCCCATGTGTTACCCTATCAGGTACCTTTAAAGGTAGGGATAGCTGAATTTTTGTGGCAGTTGGGAGGAGTGGAGGAGGCCTTTTTGCACAAAAGGGGGACAGGATCAATTTTTCCTACTTGTACTATAGCCCACTAGTTTGTGATAACTAAAGAAGGGTGGGTCTTTCTCCATAAAATTTTGGATCAATATAAAATGGCAGTGTCTCACTCTCATTTTTGTGATGCAGAAGGTTTCTTTAACTCTGCCCTTAGATTGAGAATCAAGCTTCGTCTAGTTCAGCATGAATTCTATTTTCCTGAAGATATAATAAGAAATGAATACTCTCTCCATGAGCAAGAAATAAAGAAAGAAAAATGGAGAGTCTATTCAAAAGTTTTGGAATTCATTAATTGTTTTGACAAAGATTTCAGTCCTCTTAGTAATGCTGCAAACAATGTAGATAAAATACATAAGCTCATGAGTACTTTCTCTGAGATAATGGAAGTAATGAATGAGAAGAAATAGCATTTTATTAATTCTTTTCCAGATAAAGCCAGAGAAATTATGAGAAAATTGGGTTTCACCCCCAACATTGGAATAGGTCCACTGGTGGTATGGAAGAAAATAGGATATACTATTGTCCGACAGCAAGTGCCCGTTGTGCATAAAGAAAAATAGATAGTTGAATCCACCAGCACTGTCCTAGAAGAAAGACCTCCTGAACCTTCCGCCAAAAGAAGGAGAATAATAAGGGAGGAAGAATCCCCTGATGAAAGTGGCTCACCTTCTCAAACCCCAATAAGAATTGAGGAAGAACAACTCACCAATGAGCAATTCGAACAAATGGGGTCACAAGGAGAGATTTTTGTTACACAAGCAGAGATTGATGAAGGGAACCCTCAGGAACCCCCTGTACCAAGTTTTGAATTAACTACAACAGATTTCAGAGGAAGGGAATTGGACCCTGTTTTGGAACAAGCCAGTCAGCATTTTTTATCTGATAACAATTTTGTAAGATCTAGAGCTTTCCATCAGTTTGCTTGGAGAGTAAACATGCCCATTTTTGAGCAAAGGTGTAATAATATGAAAGCAGAACATCCAGAAATGGATGAGACCTCCATTCAAAATCTAATAAAGGAACAAATGGTGCAAGAGTTCCAAAATATAACCCCTGATGAGGGAAGACAGATGGTAAAAAATGCTAATGTTTTATTATTGCCCAATTGGGACATTGCTGACGCATTAATTTTTAATTCTGTTTCAAATAATTTAGGACTCCAGGATCCAAATAAAGAGGAATTCTTGGGTACAGCGTTCAGCAATGATCAAGCTGCCCTTGTTATGTGGTCCCTGAGAAGAGGATCTAGAATTACTTCATCACAGCCTGATGATTCAGGATTAACAGGGAGTATCATTGTAAGAAGAGTTGCTGACACTTCAAATGTACAGGCAGCCCACATGAATGTGGATTATTCTAAATTTTCCCTGGCTACTGCAAAAAGAGAAGAGAGGGAAATGATTGATATGCATAATAAATATGAAATAGTGGTGGAAGCTTATAACCAAGAGGTAAAAAGGAGAATTGAGTTAGAAAATAGGGTATCTCAATTAGAAAAGGCACTTGGAAAGAGAAAAGTGGGAGAATCCAGTACACTAAGAATTGCATATCCCCCACAGTCATCTGTGGGATTAACCCCTATTATTGAGATACCTGACACCCCTGAAAGACCCCAATTCTATACTACAGAGGAATTTGAAGCAGAAAAAACCAAATTACATGAGTGGCAGATAGAATTTAGAAATCAGCAGGAAGAGAAATGGAGGTAGGGTGTGACATATTTGAGGGATAAAATACAATGGTCAAATTTTTATGATCAGTTGGCAAGGATTGTAACTCTCATGGATGAGTTAAATAAAGAAAAGAATGAACTAGATTCTCTTGCACAGAAGTGGAGACAGAGAAATAATGATGTTACAATTATTTGTATATCTACAGTTCAAATGCCTTATCATCAGGTTGAAAGGATTTTTGATTTATTGAATCAATTAGATAATTTTGAAAATAAAAGAGATTCTTTACAGAGGAAATTGATACTCTATTTTTCAAGATATCTTCCTAAAAAATTCACCCTATTTCCTTGTGCCTTAGAATCTGTTGATACAGTAAAGGAAAAAGACAAATGGAAAAAGGAAATGGATGAATTATTCGATAACAGAATAACAAACATCATCAGTGAGACTGGCCATTGGTTTTGGGCAAAGACAAATGAAGAGCTGGTAAAAATACAATTATATTATGCTGATATAAGAAAAGAATTCGATGATTTAGAAGAAAATGCCAATTCTTTAATAAAGATACAAAGAGAAACCCTAAGTTTTGATTGGCTAGATGATGATACTTTTAACAGATGGAAGGATCAGTTTAGTGAACAGATGTCAGGAGACGATGACGAGGAAGATGTAAGAGTAATAGTTACTTTTGTAGTCAGCAATGATGACATAGAAAATCCCCAGGTTAAAGTGAGTTTACATGTAACAGAAGATGATACATCACTTACAGACCTTATGGGCATGTACTCTGAAGATGAGGAATGATTGTGAGAGCAGATCATAACAACCAAGAAGCATAACAGAAAGGGACCCGCCAAGAAGTGCTGTTGTAATCAACCTTTCTGTTATTCTTGTTTTTGTTTTTCAAAAGAAGGACACCTGTCACCTTTTGTAGCCTGAAGCTTGTTGCATCTCACATTATTTAAGTGAGATCCCAAGGCTAAAGAGTGGTCCAAATTTGGTTTTCACTAAGTATTATGCTTAGTTCTATTTTTGGTCCAAACATTTTGGGAAAGAAATTTATAGTATACTTTTTCTGTCAAAATTTCTGAGATATGGATGAATGTAGAAAGAACTGTGCTTCTTCTCTGAAGGTTTTTTTGGGTCTTTTGTAAAGGATATACCATTTTCAAAGGAAATGAATACAAATTATGAACTATCCCCATATCTGTTCTTCTCTGAATTTTGTCTCCTTTTTTAATACTTAGCTACCTTGATGTTGTGTGAGTAAAAGCTTATGCAATTGATTGCAATATAGTAAGACTGTACATCCATTTGTTATTGCTGTTAATTCAATGGATTAAGTAAAGGCTCTGATGAATGTGATGAGGTTGCTTGGGTGTTAATAAGGATTTTTGAATGATAAATTCTGGTAAGAATTGCTGATGAAAATTTGTTGCAAGGCAACAAATTAGATCTAAGAATTTACTTGACTCTGAATTCCCAATGGATTAGGCACTGATCGAAAGTATTTCAGCCAAAAGAGAAGTATATTATAACTAGCTTTTTTCAAAATACATCATAAAATCAATTTTCACTTATCTTTCCTGTAAGATTTTCAAAGTTGGCCAGCACTTGCCTGCATGGATTGTTTTAGCTTCATTTAGCCATTGTTGTTGGAAACATCTGCAGAGCTATAGAAGATTTCTTGGCCATATCTGTTCAAGGGATGTGTTTATCAGTTATTTACGTATATGTTTGAGGATTTAGAGATGAGAATCAAAATGAAACTAAGAATAATTCTCATACAATTATTCCATCTTTGAACCATCCCCGGGTGCACCCGCCCTGGTTTTTACAGAGCCAAAAGAGTAGAAAACCATCTAAGGTTTTGTTGAAGTTGGGCCCTAGTACTTTGCATATGCAAGTGATAATGAGAATTGGCTATTCTTTAGGTTGTGTATGTACTGATATCTAGGTACTAAGCCTTTTGTCACCTAGTAGTTTTAGCACTGTTAACATCAAAATAAAACACCAACAGGCTTCACTAGATGTCATTTTGATTCGAATGTCTACAT
This sequence comes from Cupressus sempervirens, assembly GCA_028749045.1. Taxonomy (NCBI): domain Eukaryota; kingdom Viridiplantae; phylum Streptophyta; class Pinopsida; order Cupressales; family Cupressaceae; genus Cupressus; species Cupressus sempervirens. Next base: position 72,115,442 of record CM053786.1, on the reverse strand, counting down.
TCTTTAGAGGGATGATTCACATTTTCTCCTTTTACTTTATGTGGATGACTTGATCATTACAAGAAATACTACATCCATCATTAACATTTTTAAGGCTACTTTGCAAGATAGGTTATCGATGACAGACTTGGGACTACTACACTATTTCCTTGGTATAGAGATACATCAATCTTCATTAGGGATAACACTATCACAACCCAAGTATGCTCTTGATCTTCTAGTTTGGTTTCACATGAGTGATTGCAAGGCTACATCCACCTGATTCCTTTTAGGTGTTAAGTTAGAAACAAAGTGTTCCTCTCAGCTTGTTGATGTGACTCTGTATAGATAGTTGGTGGGAAGCCTCATCTACTTAACACATACATGCCCTGACATCTCATTTGCAATTGGCATGGTTTCTTGCTTCATGCAAGAGCCACATGAACTTCATTAGAAGGCAGCCAAATGCATCCTAAATTACATCTAGGGTACACATACACATGGGATACACTGTGTAGCTGGTACGGGTCTTTAGGTAGTGGGATATATAGACTTAGACTATGTAGGAGATATTTATTCTCCCAAGTCAACTTCAAGATATGTGTTTCATATTGGTTCTAACCCCATTTGTTGGTAGAGTAAAAAGAAAAACACCATTTCTCTCATCAACTAAGGCTGAGTATTAAGGAGCCATGAATGTAGCAACAAAGGCTATTTGGCTACAATAGATTTTGAAGGAGTTTGGATTTGATCTACCATGACCCACAATCATCCGTTGTGATAACTAGAGTGCTATTGAGATCTTCAAACATCTAGTTCAACATTAGTTGACAAAACATATTGAGGTTCATATGAACAACATCAAATAGCTGATCCATGAGCATGGCATTTCACTGCAATATTGTCATACTAAGCAGCAAGTAGCTGACATCTTCAACAAGCCCTTTACAAAGTTCAAGTATATTCATTTGCGATATCTCTTAGGGGTGAGGGATTTTTCACCAGGGGGGTCACATGATCCTTCTCTTCTATATTGTACATATCTCTCTTTTTGTGGGAGGCTTTTTTCGATGAGTTTTTCCCTCTTTCTTTATTTGTAGAGAGATTTCATGCATTTTAACATTACATTGTACTTGGGTACCTAACATGGCCTAGTAGCCAAGACCCATTATGCATTTCATCATAGCTTTTGTGAGTTTAAGTTCATTCCCATAAGTTTCATTTAAGGGGGGGTGTTAGAGTAAATAATAATTATTCACACTTAAGTTTACTTAGGATAAATGCATTATTTTATTATTTCTTAAGTTAGACACCTAGGAATTTGTGTACTCATATGAGTTGTCTTGTTGACAACATGAGAGTAAGAAACTCCAATTTAGCACATGGTGTCTACAACATAATTGTACATGCTACACCTTTGTAGGCTTATCCTCTCATCATTACACTAACTCCTATGCTTAATGGAGGATAATCCACACTTGGTGGACATGTGCCTAGTTGTAAGACTTATCATGTTGCTAACTCCTAGGCATTCTAGATGCATCATAGAGGCCTTTATATACATGAACCTCTAGTGTACTATACAATGAATTAAATATCATATTGTTATTTTGATCATACTCTGTTGGTCTATTGTGCTTCTTGGTCTTGGGTGAATTTTTCCCTAAGGAAAATTCTTACAATATTACTATCTAAGGCGACCAAATAGAAAAATCATTATTGAAGATGAAAAAAGAGTTTTAGACCAGTAGACTAGAAGAGAAATCATCAGATGTAAACAAGATTGTTCACATGCAATTGGAAATAATGAATCAAGTCATGATTGCTAATCATGAAATAAATAGTAAAGACATTGGGATAACAACACTAAAGTTGTAGAATGAACAGTTGAGCAATGATCTGAAAAGGGAAAAGGAGTTTGTTGAATGTTTTAATAAACCAAATGAATCCATCAAGTACTTTGAACAATTGATGAGATCTCCTAGATCCAACAATGATAAATCTAGACTGGGATACACTAGTACTGAAGAAGGAGAATCATCCAAAAGTGCTAAAGAAAAAAGTAAGAAAGGTAAGAACTCCAAACCTATTTGTCATAATTGTGGTAAGAAAGGATATACTACTAATGTGTGTAGGAGAAAGACTATAAATCAAAATGTCAAGGAGAAGAACATAGGTCACTACCATAAGTGCAATAAACAAGGTCATCAGGCACATGAATGCAAAATCAAGACCATGTGAACTCAAAGATTTGAAGGATATTTTTATAACTATTAGAAGTATGGACATAGAGCTTTTGAGTGCAGATCCAAACCCAAGTGGTCATCAAACAAGCAAAAAAAGGTAGAGAACAATGAAAAATCTTATAATTGGGATTATAATACAAGGTATAGTTGTCACTACTATCAAGAGTATGGAAATGTTCCTAGGAATTGTATTAGAATACACTTTAGAACTGATTACAAAAGGTGGTTGAGTCAAACCACATTTTTTGGCTGTTTGAAGAATGGTTACATCAACAAATATTGTCCAACAAGGTCAAAGGCACCAATTTGTGAGTCAAACAAAGGCAAAGGCATGGTAGATATTGAAAATGTCAAAGATGAGATGAACAAGACATGTAAGAGAAAGGAGGATTGTAGAACATCAAGTATGGGATCACTTCACCCAATGGGTCAGGTGATTAAACCTCATCAAACTAAGCAATCAAGAGGTATGTGGGACTAATATTTAAAAGATATAGCATACATCAGCTCCAAGGATTTAGTTTTGGAAAGATTACATATGCATGAATAAAGATGCAAAGTGTTATTAGAAACCAAGGATAAATCTTTAAGTTTTGTCAGTTTTCATGTTACTGTCGAGCATGAAAAGCTTCATGTAGTTGCAGAGTGAAATGTTAGTGGATGTTGAGCTAGCAAAATTGGTTGGTTAAGGCTAAGCTCATATGGTTATTGAGCATATGGAAATACATGTGGATGCTGAGTGAGCTAGAGATCAATTGATGTCGAGCTTATAGCTATGTAAGTACTTAGCATTTAATGTAGTGTTTTAAGGGCTATTTGATTGATTTATGCTCATTTAACAACATTTGAATTTGAGAAAGAATGAGAAGAGGTAAAGGTGATCTGGAGAATTTTATCTGAGCATTTGTAGGAGATTTGAATAGCTATTCAACACCATTTTAGTAGGATTTATAAGGTATTTACCATGTGTCGAGCTACAAAGTTTCAAATTTCACAAACCCTAGATATATGTGAAACATGGAAGCATAGGAGAAATGGAAATTAGAGAAGAATATGGGAGACTATGTGAAAATGGAACATTGAAGGAAGAATACAAGATTTTTGAGAAGAAAGGTTTAACTCATGCCCTAGATTTCCCCAATGTCTTCAAAATAGAGTGGATTAAGATTGTTCTAAGAAAAATTCATGATAGCTCTGTATGGTTAGAAAATGGGCCTGTTAAAATCACAATTTTTTTTTCATAGGGTAACAAAGTATCCAACCCTCGATTGGCCAAAGATCATGAGGAATCAAAGGAAGTAATTGAAAAGAACAGAACGGTTGTATGGAACAAAAGGGGAATCACCATTGAAACTATCACAAATCCCTTTATAGCTTTTGTAGTGAGGGTAATAGAACACAAGTTTTATCAGCCAAGTAGATTAAATAGTATACCTTGCATTGTAGTGGATATGGGCTACACAATTGTGAAGAAGAATCATACTTATGATCTTGTCGAGTTACAATTGCAATAATTGATTGAAAATCTGGGAGCTATAAGGAAAACCAAGAGTGCTTAATGTAAATTTAGATCTATTCTAGTATGTATTTTCTTCTATGTGTGGAATATATTTCCTACATTTGGTAAGGTTTTTTCGCACTAAGTCATGTTTTTTAGTAGTGACAACACTTATTCATATTTTTCATGGTTACCAAGCTCTTCGATCAATCTTCAATGTTTTCCATGTAATTTAGTGGTTACCAAGTTTCATAGTTCCTACTAAGCATTCCAGTGGTTACCAACTGAATTCAGGCAGTGTGAAGTCCACTAGTTTAGATCGAGTAGTTTAGTGCTTACCGAGCAGTTTAGAGGTTACCGAGTCATCACTTCTTGTGAAGAAAAGTTAGTGTTAACCGAGTGATGGGATGATTAGTGTTTATTGAGTGCAGGCATGGTAAACATGGAATTTAGTTTCTACCTAGTGACACAATATCTACCGAGTCTCCAGTGCATACCAAGTTTGAAACTACATTAAAGTGATTAGTATGGACTGAGCCTTTACTTCTACCGAGTGCATGATGATGCTAAGTAATGACAATGAATGTTGTGTATTAGAAATTCAACAAGTTAGCTTTTAAAACTCAAGTTTCTACATTTGGGCTAACTCAGTAATATTGGTGTTAACTTGTGTATTGCTTGACCTTGTAATTATGTGAATTAGGTTGGTATATATGTAATATATTGTATCATACCTAGTAGTAGTGATTTTAAGAAGAGTGAATGTGAATGAAATGAAAAGCATGTGAAGCTGAATCAGCAACAGATCAAAGTGTATTGCAAGGTCAAATTAGGAGCAATCAAGTTACATCTATCATAAAGAGGTGATAAGTACTTAATAGTCTTTTCTTTAAATCTCTTTACCTAGTGCAAACTTCATTGTATGTTTGTAAAAACTCTAAAAAGTTGGACCTAGCAGTCCTAATTGCTTCTAACATAGCAGATCATCAAAAGTGGTCATTGTAAGCCTTAATAGGCCAACTTTATACTACAATATTGAAGTTATGTGGGTATCATCCCCACCCCAATTTTACTTTTTATTTGGAAGGTTCCTCAGTAACCAAATATTGTGTTCAAAGTGTTTTGTGCTTTCAATTTCTCATGCATGCAGTAGATTAGATCTATTAATGGTAAATGAATTATGTTATTAAGTGCTAAATTTGTCAAAAGTTTTGAGGTTATTGATTCACCCCTCCCTTCTCAGTAGCTGAGCTAGTCTTGAATATTTCTAACAATTGGTATCAGAGCTTTGTGGTTCTTAGGATAAAGTTTTATAACTTGAGCAAAGATCAAGGACAATGGAGATATTCCGTCTTGACAAAGCTATTGATAATGAAAATTTAGATTAAGAGATGGCCATAGCTCAACTCAAGAAAGCAAAAGAGAATCTTTCTCAATCTCTAAAAAGAAGGAAGGAACTTTAAAATTAGATGAATGACCACTAATATGTTGAAGAGAAGATTGAAGACTTTTTCCCTTCAAGTAATTCAGATGAAGCAAATGATGCAATCAAAGAACTTCTAGAAAAGAATGGCTCTCTACAAAAATAAGTAAGAAAATTGAAAAGAGAACAAGAAATTTAGTCAATAATATTGTGTGAAATCTTAGAATGAAACAAGGAAAAAGAAGACTTGGAGGTAAGGAAAAATGAAATTCAAAATCAATCCCTTCAACAAGAAAGTCTTATCAATAAGCTCTCCAATGCAAATGAAGAAATCATGAGTCTGAGATCTAAAAATGAAAGGTTAAGGAATGATTTAAACACTGAAAAGAAAATCAATGAAAGGATGAAAGTTGATCTAAATTTTGAAAAGTAACTCAATTAAAGAATAATGAAATCCCAAGTAGACATGGATCAATTGAATCAGCAAAATGAGGAGAATCTTTATAGGAAAAAGGGCAAAGCAAGACTTAGATACAAAGAAGAAGGTGAATCCTCCAAACAAGGTGCTCAAAGTTATCAAAGACCTACTTGCAATTACTATGGTAAGATAGGTCATATATCAAATAAATGTTGGAGTAATGGAAAGGAAAAATTCAATGGAAAATGCTACAATTGCAATCAGCATGGTCACAAAGCTAATGAATGCAAGGAGAAACCAAAACTTGAAGGCAAATGTCACACATGCAAGAAACAAGGTCACAAGGCATTTGAATGTAGATCTAAACCATTCAATATAGTTGAATAATTTGTAAAGGCAATATTTGGTTGGGAATACAATACTTGGTGTAGATGTCATTAATGTAGAGAATATGGACACATTGGCATAAATTGTGGTAGACATCAAATGAGAAGAAATGATACTACAATAAAATGTTACATATGTATTGAACTTGGTGATATAGCTAAGAATTGCATGAATATAGGTAGAGTTGAAGATGAAAAGAAAGAAAAAGTTGATAACATCAGGAAGCAGATGAGACAATAGTGGATTCCTAAATCTATTGATCAAGCTAGTTCAAGTGATGATGATCATGTCACTCAAGAAGTGGGTGACTCCATCATTTCCAATTAAGTTCTTAAAGAAGAATTGGAACTGTGTTTTCAAGGTCACATCTTAAATAGTTTCAATTGAAAGGAAGCATAAGATCTAAATCAATATTCTAGATACAAAGGGATCACAAAAGTTTAGTATTAGTAATCATCAAGTAAGGTTGGGTCATATCGAGCGAAGTTGGGAGCAACAAGGTTTTGTTTGGTTGCCGAGTTATAAGATTTTACTAAGTGATTTGTGCAGATAGTGGATGATAGGCTATCACACACTATGTCATTATGGCTCTCATCATACTGAGCATTAGTGGGAAGTTTTTATCAAAAGGTAGGAATTTGATTTCATTTCCACCATAAATTTAGCATATTGAGAACAGAGCAATTTGCAGAGCATACTAGTGATCATGAACAGAATTCCTAGCAGAAGTTTTTCAAAGAATTTTCTTAGCTTACTGAGTGATCATGGTATCTAGAAGTAGTAGTAGCAAGGTGAAGAAAGGATCTAAATTTTTGGTGCGAGGTGTTGAGTGGAAAGCTCCAAATTTTAAATTGGTGCCAGCAATTGTAGAAACCCTCAATCCAAATAGAACTTAGTCACAAATACCACCGAAGGTACTTCTTATTAATGACATTAGAACTCATTTTAAATGTGCATTTTAGGAGATAAGAACCCTAGAAATGGATAATTCCCTAATTGAACTCTGTGTGGATGGAATTCTTAAGACTGAGCATAAGCACTTAGAAGTGAAAGGCTTAACCCATACTCCTCACCTACCATGAAACTTTCAAATCAAATGGATTAGGTATATCTTGAGCTAAGTTCATAATGGTTAATTGTGGTTAGAGAAACTAGTTTTGATTACAAATAAAATGATCCATCACATTACTGGTCTCCCTATGCTTACCAAAGCCAAAGTCATAAAAACCCTAGGTTGGGATGAGCTTCGAAAGAAAACCCTAGTTGAGTGGGATGACAGAGGAATGCAAATTAGAAATGTATCTAATGTAGAACTCAAATTTGGCATTCATGTCATATCTCATAAGATTTACAGTTCAAGTCAACTCAATAGTGTGTCATGTGAAGCAGTGGACCTAGCTTATAAGGTTGTTAAGAAAAATTTAGCATATGACCTAGCAGATTTGATGTTGAAAAAACTAAACAAGAATATGGAAAGCATTAGGACTTCAAAGAATAACTCATGCAAGTTTGGTTCACTGTTGACATGTTTGTTCTTTTATGTTCAAATTTTTTTCCCCTCTAAAGGCATAGTTGTATGGAGAAAAGTCACACCCGTCTTATATTAGATAAATGAGTTTATAGCTGAAATGGGTGAAAATTTTGATAGCATCATGGACAATTATTTTGAAGCCTTTAAAGAAAAGATGAATAATAGGTTTAGGATACCACAAAAGTTGGTTGAAGACTATAAGGATGATGTTTGTTTTATGGTTGATAGTGATAGAGTATACATTCAAGCAGTAAGGCCTAGAATAGTGTGGGTAAAACCTCTTCCTTATGAGGTTAATATTGATGAGGCAAAAGAAATATTTGAAGCCCTGGTTATGAGCCTATAGATCCAAAGGCACCTCTCTTTGGAACATATGATGAAGCTAAATCAAGAATAGAACTTGAGATCAAGCTTCCTCAGGCTATGAATAAAGGAAAGAGGAGGATATCAAAGTTGAAATCAGAAAGTGTCCCTCTTATGCTTACCAAGGGAAAAGGTAAAGATGAGGAGGAATTTGAGAATGAAGAAGAAATTGAAAAAGGAGAAGAGCCTACAAAGAAGAAAGGCAAGGTGATTATCACCAAGCCACCTAAGTTGTCTACTGCACTATTCACAAGAAGACCCAAGAAGAAAGGTGGCAGTGAAGTTGTGTTTAGTAAGACCCCTCTCACCTTCTAGGAAAGATTGAAGAAAATGGAAGAATGTTTTGGTATAACCAATTTCAAAGCTTTAAAGTTTGAGACCAGAATAGAGGATGAGAAAATGCAGATTGAGGAGTTGGTATTAACCAAGATGGGAAAATGGAAGTATTCCCCTGATCAAATTCCACCTCAAATTTCTAATGAGCTATTAGAAAGATTAAAGCCAAGATGGGAATCAGCCATGAAATCAGCAAAAGACATATATGAAAAAACTTTGAGACAGTCATTACTGGGCATTACCAATGCTAAGGTAAAAGAACCTATGAAGAAAAATGAAGACAAAATGACTATCAAATTTCATACTTGTTTAATTTTGATAAAAGGCATAGAGCATGTAGTCAAGGATGCAACAGCTATGTGGAAGAATATTTATCATCTACATAAACCAAGTGAAGATCCTATTGAGATCAAAGATGATGATGATGATGATAGTGACAAGGATGAAGAAAATGAAGAAGACAATACTCCTTGTGTCACCATTGATGTTGAAGAATATCAAGAATTGATGATGGATGGTGAAGAAGAAAAAGAGGATGAAGCTGAAGAGGAATCTAGGCAAGAAGAAGAAGAAAGTGATCTAGTTAAGATAGCTGCGGCTATCATAGCCTCCCTTCCTCACTCTCCAGCAAAAACTGCAATATCATCAAGCACGGAGATAGCTTCAACAAGTTTGATTGTGACCATAAAAGCTACATAAAATATCTAATCACTCTTCACTCCCTCTTAGCTCAAAGTATCACTAATGGAAGTGTCTACCACTTCATCTACCAAGTTGTAACCTTCCTCTTTTTTAGTTCTTGAGTCAAGATCATCAACATTAAGTATAGTTTCTAGTTCTACAGTTTTAGATTCTTTAGTTTTGCATGCTCCAATAAATTCTTGCAATAAATTCTACAATTGTAAATACTTTTGTCAATATTCCACTTATAAATACTTCAATTTTGGGAAGTTTGGCAAGTACATCAATTTTGGATTCTTTTAGTACTCCAATAAGTATTCCATCAATAGGCACTATACAAGTTTTTACTGCAAGCCTTACTATTTCCACTATTGTTTCTATTTCAAAATTCAAAGCCTTAATTTTAGAAGTTGAACCAAAGACACAAGTAAAAATTTTGATTAGTGGAAAGGAAATAGAGGAAGACATAGATCTAGATAAGGATATTGAGATTCCCAAGTTGGATTTTGACAATGCTACTATAACAGATGAGATTGGTTAGTCAGCTTCTTGAAAAGAAGGCTAAGTAGAAACAACTAAGAGAGGAGAGGGATAGAGAATTCAAGATTATTGAAAGTGCTAAGAATATTTTGACAGAGGCTATAGGTGTTGATGTTGATTCTTCTCAACACATTTTTTTGCAATTAGAAGAGGTAGTTAGAAAATTCAATGAGGACTCCAGTGGCTAGGATAAGCTAATAGAGAAAGCTAAAAAGAATTTTGATAATAAAGTGCTTGAACACATTGCTCAGTAGATAACTATTAAGCAGGTAGAAATTTCTTCAATTTTGGGAAATCTTAAAAATTCCTACACAAATGTAACATCTCTTTTTTCTAAGTTATGTGATGTTACCAAGCATACAAAGGAAATAAAGAGAAAATTGAATAAGATTGATGAGGATCTAAAGGCTAGTGCACATTAGTTGTAGCTTGACCCCAGTTCAAGATTTTCACACCACATGAGGATCAAATTCCTATCAGATATGCAAGTAGAGTTATTAAGAGATGAAGTAAGGGTTTTGTCTACACTCATAGACATCTAGAACATGATCCTTCCTATCATGGATACAATATAGAAGCATATTGCTTATTCCAAAACACTAATCCATGATAATAATTTTTCAATTGTAGATCATATGATTGAACTCTTTGTAGAAGTCCAAGTTGCACTTCAAACTTGTAAAATTTTGCAAGAAAATTGGGACATGACCTTAACTCTCATTCTTAAGGTACATTCTAAGTTTCTCTCACATTTTGGTGTCTCTATATAAGTAGATTGTGTATAAATTTTTGGCATTATCGTCAAAAAGGGGGAGAGACATGTATATAAGGAGGAAAGATATTTGTATATACACTTAGTATGTTATTATTCTTGATATGATATGTACATTGTATGGGGGAGATATATGAAAAATGTATATAAAATAGTATTACAAAGACAAATTTTGAAAAATTTCAAAAATCAGCATGCCATACCAAGCTAGTATCACACCATGTTGTACATAAGTTTTGGCTAATAATTTTTTTTGTCACTAATGCCAAATGGGGAGATTGTTGGCATTAAGTCATTTTTTTTATTAGTGAAAACACTTATTCAAATTTTGTATGGTTACTAAGCTCTTTGATTAGTCTCTATTGTTTTCCATGCAATTCAGTGGTTACCAAGTTTCACAGTTCCTATCAAGCATTCTAGTGGTTACCAAGTGAATTCAGGCAATGTGAAGTCTAGCAATTCAAACCGATAAATTTAGTGCTTATTGAGTAGTTCAAAGGTTACCAAGCTTTGTAGTGTCTACTAATTCATTAGTTCTTGTGAACCAAAGTTAGTGTTAACCAAGTGATGGGATGATTAGTGTTTACCGAGTGTAGGCATGGTAAATGTGGAATTCAGTTTCTACTGAGTGACACAGTATCTACCGAGTCTCCAGTCTATACTGAGTTTGAAACTACATTGAAGTGATTAGTATGGACCAAGCCTCTACTTCTACTAAGTGCATGATGATGCTGAGTAATGACATTAGACACCATGTATCAGAAATTAACCAAGTCAGCTTTTAGAACCCAAGTTTCTACACTTGGGCTGACTTAGTAATATTGGTGTTAACTTGTGCATTGGCTAACCTTGTAATTATGTGAATTGGGTTGGTATATATGTAATGTACTATATCATACCTAATAGTAGTGATTTTGAGAAGAGTGAATGCGAATGAAATGAAAAGCACACGAAGGTAAATCAGCAGTAGATCAAAGTGTATTGCAAGGTCAAATCAGGAGCAGTCAAGTTACTCTATCACAAAGAGGTGATCAATACTTTAAGGATCTAAATCAGAAATTCAATTGTAAGTCAGATCTACTGTTTCATCCTAATAGGCAAATTAGCTTCAAATCCTTTAATAGGGTAGACTTAATAGTCTTTTCTTTAAATCTCTTTATCGAGTGCACACTTCATTGTATGTTTGTAAAACCTCTAACAAGTTGGACCTTGCAGTCCTAATTACTCCTAACATGGTAGATCATCAAAAGTGATCATTGCAAGCCTTAATAGGCCAACTTTATACTGCAATATTGAAGTTCTGTGGGTATTATCCCCACCCTAGTTTTACTTTCTATTTGGAAGGTTTTTGGGTCACCAAATATTGTGTTCGAAGTGTTTTGTGCTTTCAATTTCTCATGCATGCAGTAGATTAGATCTATTAATGGTAAATGGATTATGTTATTAAGTGTTGAATTTGTCAAAAGTTTTGAGCTTACTTATTCACCCCTCCCCTCTTAGTAACCGAGCTAGTCTTGAATATTTCCAACAAGGTTGCATGGAAGATGAATAGATCAATTGCATTTGAAATAGGAGAATTCATTGAGCAATTAGGTTATAACTTTGAGCTAGTAATGACTAATTATTTTGAATATTTTAAGCAAAGCATGAAGAAAATATTGAGGATACTAGTCTCACTAGTGGAGAAACATTATGATGATGTTTGATTTGTAGTTGATACTGATCACACACATGTTCAAGCAACAATTCCTAGATTGAGATGGCTAAGGCCATTAGGTTATGAGATCAATGTTGATGAGGCCTCTATAGCAATCAAAACATTACTTGCAAAATAAGTGGACAAAGAAGCCAAAGAATTTGGTAATTATGAGTTGGAAAAATCTAAGATCACTATGGAGTTGAAGACTGCTTCAGTGATGAGAAAGAAGAAAAAATTGGTGAAGAAATTGAAAGAGAAATTGGGTGAAGGAGCTAAGGAAGAAGAAGATGATGATGATGAAGAAGAGGATACATAGAATCAAGCACCACTGACAATGATACAATGTCAAGGAGAAGATCAACAAGAAGAGGAAGTAGAAATTACTGAAGGTGTTAAGGAAGAAGAAGCTGGTGAAGCACCTATTACTATTGGGAAGAAGAAAGAAAGGCAAAGACATAAGCAGTTACAAAACCAAAGAAGGTTGCAAAACCTAGTCAATCCAAAACAACAACTCCTACCACAAAGGCTAGTACAAGAGTCACTACATAAAAAGTTAAAGAGATAGCTAAGTCTAAAGAGAAGGAAGTTGGAGCATAGAAAAGACCGAGGAGGAAGTATGTTTCCTGAGCTAAAATTGATGAGGAGATGACTGAATCAGATGACACAACCAATTCCAAGTGGTGAGTCACCATCCCTCCTCAGATCTAAAAAAATTATGTGAGAATGTTAGAAACAATGTTGATTTATTAGATTTCTCTCACATTGAGTTTGATAATCTTGGAAATATAGAGAAGAACCAAGTAGAGGATGTAGTATATGCCATGATGGCTCCTCTAGAAATTGCCAACTCCATACCTAAGAGTTTATATGAAAGAGTTGAGCAAAAATGACATTATTGTTTGAACACAAAAAGACAAATTATGGAGACATCTCTTGCTCAAGTTATGCCAGAAATTAGTAAGGTCAAAATATCAAAAGCCATTAAGAAATATGTTGTGAGATTTTTACCCAAGTATAGGGCATTTAGCATATTACAGAACAATATAGAGGATGTTGTAAAGAAGTCCAAAAAAATATGGAAATTAACTTTTGGGCTGACAACATCAAAAGAAGATGATTAGACACCTATTGAGGTAGGATAAAATGAAGAAGATCACAATGAACAAGGCATAGTTGAGGGAGACACTGATATGAATGTTGATAATCAGGCAATAGTTGAGGAAGAGTAGAAACTAGAACAAAGTATACAAGATACACAAATGCCAAGTGTTAGCCCTCCATAGGTGATAAGTGCAAACACTAAAACTATCATACTAAAGGATGTTTTTGATACTACTGATTAGAACATGAATCCCCTAAAAAAGGAAGATTTGAAAAAGATACTTATCTTATCTACTCTCTAGGCCATATTATGTGACAACCATGTACTGGTGAGTGTGGATGAAATTTAGAGGTCAAAAACTATAACTGCAGGGGAGTAAATGAAAACAAAAGAAACACTTATAATCACTCCTCATGTCACAAGTGTAAAAAATTCACAACCCATTGTTGTATATCAAAGGAAGGAGACAATAGGTTGCACTATTAGTACACTCATGGAAGGCACTCTAGTCTAAAAAAATGCATAAGAACCTGAAAAAGATAATGTTGAAACAATTCAAAAATACAAGGTGGAAACACCAATAAATGATGGGACACAAAGAAAAATAGGTCAAATAGATACACTTGCACCTCTAGCACAAGATTAAGGTGAAACTAAAATCAAAGAGGTAGAAAAGGACAAGTTTGAAGAGATAAGTTTGACACCAAAGTCAAAGAGCTAGTAGTAATCCAAGCACTAGTGATATTACTAGAATCTAGAACTCCTCCTAGTAAGAAGCTGAGCACAAATGCAAAACCTTTGCAATTCTTAGTGTTGAATCCTAGCTCATCTAAAGTAGAAGAGGTAATTACTTATGGAGATGTTACCCTAGTTTATGAGATTGTATTGTCCAAATTTGATTATGCAACAATAACAATTGAGAAGATGGGTATACTACAAGAAGCCCTAACAAGGAAAAAAACATCAAGAACTGCTTAGAAGGGAGCATAGGTAGAAGCAAGCTTTGATTGATATCAAAGAGATTTTCTTAGATGTATTTAGTCTACCTACTCCAGATGAAACAAAGCCAATCATTGAACAATTGACTGATATAGTGGAAAGAGTAATTGACATAGCCCTAGATACTAATGTCAAACTATTAGAATGGTTTGAAAAGGAGTTTCAAAACAAGGTAAATGAGAAGATATCTAGTGATATTGCACCAATATAGGTTGCATTGGAAACTAAGATAGATAGTGTAAAGAATGCACACCAAATTGTGTAATACCACTGTTCACATAAGAGATAAGGAATCACATCTTGAGTTTAGAGAGTCAAATGAAATCATCAGGTGAAAAATTGCTCATGTCTCCAGCTCAAAGTGAGAAACACTTTAGGACCCTCTTGCAATCCCAAAGTTAGTTAGCAACATTAGAAGCAAATAAAGTCAATATAAGGGCTAAACTGATCACCGTTCAATCTACATTAACTCCTTACATGGAGATTTCACACAAGGAGCTAGGCTATGTAGAAACACTTATGAAGAAAGATCCCAATATTTCTACATTATATGGCTTAGTACACCTTGCTCTTGAACTGGCCATCCAAATTAAGTCTTTGGAGGTAGCTTGTGATAATTGGGATTCAACTCTTAAGATTATACTTGAGGTCCATAAATCCTTTTTAGACAAATACACTATTACTGTATAACCCATTGACATCGATGTCAAAAAGGGGGAGTAAGAGTAATGTGAGTAAGAGAATGGGAGTAAAAGAATGAAGGAGTAAGAGAAAGTAGGAGAGAAAGAAAGCAGACCGAATAAAGAGAACAACAAAATGAAAAAATTAGTTTAGACACAAAATAGTGAAAGAGTATCAATTGATGCAAAGCTACTCAAGAAGAGAAATATTTTGATACAGAGTATAGTACATAACATATCAAAAAATTGAGGGGGAGTTATAAGATTTGATGTATAAGTCATGTGTTGCAAAATTGTGATATTTTGAATTTTTTTATAGAGGCCTAAAGACATCAATGTTATGCTCGTAAGAATAAGATTATTAATGTATGACCAAGTGTTTTTGACACTCATGTCAAAGGGGGAGGTTGTTAATCTTAGATTGGTTTTGACAAGTGAGTGTCTATACAGTTAATTCATTTACTTAGTTCATGGAAAACAAGTAACATATTCAGAGCATAAAATACAAGTTAGAGCATGCCAAGCAGACAGTATGTGTCGAGTGATTCAGGAGCCAAGTAAGTAGTGCATGATGAGTCATTCAGATGTTGAGTGATAGTATTGATGTCATAGTTAGTGTTGAGCACCAGAGAGTTTAGATATTGATTAACATAGCTTTGTCATAGTTTGTATTGGCACAAACTACTATGTAACTCATTTTTGTCCAACTTAAGGATTGAATTATGATATTTTGTTGATAAGGATGAATCTTAAGTAGGAATCCTTATGTATTACATTCATCCAATAAGGTAAAGGGAAGGTTTAAGCGATAATATGGATTAATTGTAGCTGTTGATTCATACCTAACCCTAAGTCACCTAGGTCTTCTTAAGAAGAACAAACCCTAAAACTTGTATTAGAGAATGAATGAATGATCAAAGAGAGAGAAGGATAGTTTTAATGTGCAAATAGGACATTCATGTTGACCAAGGAATTATGATTTGAATTGCATTGCAAAATTAGTTAAAGGAGAATAGAGGAAGGAAACAATGCACAATAGAGAGACATTTGATCAAGAAGGATCAAGTACACATTATTATGGAGGTGATCTGATATTAAGCAATAGAGTGCTAATTGTAGGATCATTACTGAGACATTCTAATAGGTGAATTAGTTAAATCTCTTAACAGAGTAGTCCCAATAGGCTATATTGAAATCCTCTAACAAGGTGCTTACTTAATTGTGAGTTGAAGTCCTTTGACCAAGCACACTTCTAATAGGGTGTTGAAATTCTTTAATAAGTTAAGACCTATTAGTCTTTGTAAGCCTTTAATAGGGTAGATCATGTTTCATGATCAAACATTGTAACCTTCATTTGATACACTTTACTTATGTAGTAATGAATATTTTTGGGTGTCATCCCCACCCCAATCTTACCTTCTCATTGGAGGGTTTTTGGGTAATCATATCTTCACCCCCCCCCCCCCGCCCGCTCTTAGAGTTTAGCTTTCTTATTGTAATTATAACAATTGGTATTAGAGCTTTGTTCTCTAAAAGTGAAGCCTAACAACTTTGAGGAAAGATCTTAGAAATGGAAGTTTACAAGTTGGGAAAAGTTTTATGAGAACATAGGATTTTTTGTTCATCATTCGTTACATAATGTTGAGGAACTTATTTTCATCATTGGGCCATTTTCAATAGATATTAGAAAATCACACAATCATCACCAGTCACAATTACAACTATGAAGATATGAATGTGATTTATATCAGATTGGAATGTGGAAATATTCTAACATAAGAATCAAAGAAATAAAGTTCAAGATGACTTTGATGTTAGCTTACCCAATTTAATGTAGAAAAACCATGCTTGCATCAAGGCATAGATGTTGGGATGACTGTAAGAATGGTTGTGCAAAAATAGTCAAGGATGATGCCTCAAATCTCCTAAGTGTTTAAAGGGGACAACAAGATACACTATGTAGTTTCAAGACCACAACCACATGAAGAAAGAAAATAAAAACATGCCCCATGTCCCAAGTCCTCTAGCTATGCATACTAGAGAGACTTATTAGACAAGGACACTCAACAAAAATTAATAATAGTCAGCACACAAACAAAATATCATGACATAACTCAAGAATTAAGTGTTGTGTTTAAAAATTTAAGTGTGTTAACTGATACTAAATTCTGAGGATAAGGATTGAATGCTTTGAAGTAGGTAAGATCACATGACAAAACTGGGTAAGACCAAACTAATAAGTGTTGAAAAACACATGATGTCAAGGGTTTTATTGAAAAATACAGTTGGGGTGGTGTTAAAAAAACACCATTTGTGAGGTGTTCTAAAGAATAATGCATCCAACAGACCAAAGCTAACAGAGTTGTGCCCCCTAGACAAAGACAATGACCAATTCCAAACCAAGGAAACAAGGACAAGGCATGATGGAGAAAGGCTAAGTGTTAAGGACATGAGCTAAGAAACAAGGGTGAAAAGGCCTCAAGTAGCACTCATTTTAGGTTTTCACCACTTGGATTTTATTGTAGTTTGGCTTTTGTTTTGATTTTAATATTTTTTTTGGAGATACGTCAAGGCGGCTATTGTTAGGTTTTCACTAAGACGATCATTTTTTCAGGACATTTTCTAATTTTTAGAAATTTTGACAATCTATCATTTTATTTGGATTTTTTTAAGGATTAATAAGTATGTACAAAGGATTCCCTTAGATCGAATGGGCATCATGGATAGAACTTCTTCAAGTGTAAGACACTGATAGGATCGGGGAGTTTCTCTCCCACTACTATAGATAGTAAATAAGCACCTAACCCAAAAGCTATGTAATGATGTAAGGTCCAAGCTAATTAGGTTCAAATTTTCCCTTTTAATCTCTATGTTTTTCATTCTTAGGATTTTCACATAGGACAAGATCTCCCACTTGAAATTCTCTAAGGAGAACCCTTTTGTTGAAGGCTTTGGACATACACTTTTTATAAACCCTAATATGGTCAAATGATGGTTGTAATTTCTGATCTAGAAGTTCTAACTCTTGCATTCTCATGGCATGGTAGTCTTCATTTGTAACTAGACTTTTGAGGGAAACTCTAAGTGAAGGAATCTCAACCTCTAAAGGTAACACTGCTTCAATGCCATATGTAAGGTCAAAAGGAGTAGCCCTAGTAGGAGTAAAAATACTCATTATATAGGCCTACAAAGCCAAATTTATCTGTAAGTGCCAGTCTCTACCACTCTTACAAACTATTCTATGTAGGATTTTATGAATGGTTTTGTTTGATGCCTTTGCTTGACCATTTCCTTACAGGGAGTAAATGGAGGACCAATGTTGTTTAACCTTGAATTTCTTCCAGAGTTGTTTAAGGTCTTTATTTTTTAACTAACCTCTATTGTCAATGATAATCTTTGAAGTAACTCCATATTGATAGATGATATGGTTAAGAATGAATAGAGAGATTGTCTTTCTTGAGGAAACAGAAAGTGGGATAACATCTATATAGTTAGTGAAGTAATCAGTAGCAATGATAAAAAAAATTTGTCCACCTAATGAGTTGGGATGAATCTACCCAACAAGATCAAAGGCCCAACACTAAAATAGCCAATGAGATATAGAACGAACAAGCTCACTGCCTAGAGCATGTATCAAGTTATCGTGTTTTTGACACTTTTCACAAGACTTTCCAAAAGCTATTGCATCAATCTACATCATAGTCCAAAAGTACCCTACCCTATGTAACCTTTGGGCCATGGAAAGACCATTGGAATGCCCCCCACAAATTCCCTCATCGATGTCAACTAATGCTTGGTTAGATTCTTGCTTTTCTAAGAATCTAAGAAGTGTTCCATCTAGACCCCTGCTATTTAAATCACCAAAAATAAGGGAATGACAAGAGGCATTGTGGGTAATATTTTTGCATTAAGATCAATTAAGAGTTTTAGGTATAATTCCATCATGAAGGTATGAGTAAATGGCACCATAAAAGGATGACTCAAAACCAACAAGGGTACAAATGACATGACTTTATTGGGAGTCATAGATAGGGTGATGTATCTCTTCCACCAAGAATTCAAATCTAGATTCATGTTGCTTTAACTAAAGGAGTGAAGCAAGTGTATCCATAACATCAACTACTTTTTTTTGCTCTACGGATTTGCTAAAATATGACAAATGCAAAGTATCATTTGGAGGAATCAACCATTTTCTTGTAAGGTACCGGTTTCTCATTTTTTGTTTGATATTCATCATTGACTTGGTTGATTATCAACTATGAATCCCCATAGATGTGTAACTCTATGATTCTCCATTCTATGACCATCTTAAGTCCATTTCTTAAAGCTTCATACTCAACAATTTTGTTTGTACATGGGAACAATAACTTGTAAGACTTAGGAATTATGTACCCATGAGGAGAAACAAACAACACACTAGATCCTAAACTATTTTTCATAAAGGATCCATCAAGGAACATCTCCATGTTATTTTAGTCATCTACATGAAGTATTCATCTAGGAAGTCAACTTGAATAGGTGCATTATCTTGTATTTTTAATTCAACCAATTGATCTACTATGGCTTGTCCTTTGATTGCTTTATGCCTAATGTACTCTATGTCAAACTCTGAAAGGATCATCATCCATTTAGAAAGTCTACTAGTGAGGGAAACTTTACCTAGCATATACTTGAGTGGATCTATTTTTTCTATGAGGTGTATAGTATTTGCAAGCATGTAATGTTATAACTTTTGGGAAGCAAACACAACTGCAAGGAAAATTTTCTCAATGCTGGTGTAGTTAACCTCATATGAAATAAGAGTAGCTAATTTAAATCTAGCACTCAATAGTTTTTCTAATTCTACTTTTACTAGAAGAGTTATGTGAGGATGCATCTTTCTGAATTTCTATTTAACTAGTTTGACACCTAGAGCTATGGACAAGTGATACATGATAAGATTAGTGTCCAACCCTAGCATATCTAAATAAGTCCAAAGTTTTTCTTATTCTTTTGTAGGTACTTAGTGTAAGATTCCTTTTCTTGTGATGACAAGGACTAGGCCAAGTGTACTATCTATGGAGCCTCATCTATACCCAAATTGTCTACTTGTGTTGGTTCAATAAGCATTGAAGATCTATCTTGAAAGTAGCTAGGGAGAAAATCAAGTACCTCATCCTTAGGAACCTCAAAGAGCTTTTCACCCTTGGATACATCATTTATTTTTACCTTTTTTGGTTCTGACACTGCCACACAGTGGTTTTTGCCATTAAAACTCCTATTATTTTTATTTTATTTTCTTTTTATTTTGTGACTAAGGTACTTGATGTTTGGCTCTATCATGCTAGTAGATGGTTAACTGGTGGAAGAGACTATAGGTTCAATTACATTCAAGTAACAAGCTATCTCATAATTATTTTGAAACATTAAGATATCAAGTTCTTGATAGCATTGGGACTAATCAATGAGGTTAGGATGAACAAGAGTTAAGTCAATGATTGGTTCAAGGTTGTAAATGTGAATGATATCATTTCTAGTGACTAAAGAGTTAGAGTCTATCAAGTATCCCTCTAAGTTAGCCAAATTAGGATTTGTCTTAACAAGTGAAGAATCATCCACTAAGGAAACATGTGGTTTTAAATCTTCTAATCCTACACATGACTCATTGGCTACCTCAAGTTGAGAACTTAAGTGTGAATGACATCAACATCCATGTCAATTGTGGAAGGCTCTGAGAAGGATTCCAACTCATACTCATATACTTGTTTCTAAACTTTGACAAAGATATTTACACCATGAAGGTTCAGGACATCTTGATGTGGAAGTTCTAATGTCATCAAGGGTAACACCTTCTCTTTCCATCAAACAAACAAGATTCTTTCATTGTCATTCTCTAATAGGATCTTCTATATCTAATTCATCTTGTTCTAAGGTTGTAACTATTAAAATCTTCCAAAGGATATTAGTGGAAGGGATCCAATCTTCACACATATCTAGTTAATTTGTCAAATTAGGTATGTATTCTAGTTCATCTTCACTATAAAACTCATCAAGAATATGAGTAGTGTTCTTGTTGCAATTCACAAATCCTTGGTTGACTATCTCCTTGGACTTGCTTCCAAAAAGAGCATGATCAAGGGGTTTGGCTCTAGCATCCAATTTGTGACCAAGAGGGAAATTTCTAGGATAGCCCATCTATTTGAAAAAAATATACCCTCTTCCATAAGCCTCAAGAGAGGGAGAAAATTTCTCATTGTGCATGTATTTCTCTTCTCTAAAAATCCAATCTCTATTACTCTCTCTTTTTTCTCATCTTAAATAGGCACTGAAGACTCTACAAACATGCCAAATAAAGTCATATTTGAAGAGGAATGTCTCATTTCTTGTGAAGGCTTTCCATAAGACCAAGGTGAAACATGTAATGTTGTGAGGGAGTTGAGTTGATACCCCCCATGCCAAAGTCTACTGATTTGAACTTGTCTTTACATTTAGCTAAGGTTGCATCAAAGTCTTTTTCTTCTCTATTTAGGGGAACATGATAACTAACTAAAATTGAGTTAAGAGATAAAGTGTTATCCCCAGGTATATAAATCTCCAATCCATTGTAAGAGAACTTAATGCATTGATGATATGTAGATGACACTACTTTCATATTGTGGATCCACAGTCTATCGAGTAAGATATTGTATGCAAGGGGACCATCATCAACCCCTTGGAATAAAATATCTTTTTCAACAGGGCCAATCCTAACTACAAGGATGGCCAACCCTTTGGAACTTCTTTCTACCTCATCATGGGCTTTGATAGTGATCTTTTTCTGGTTTCTATAACTTTTTTAAATAAACCAAGTCCTTAAAAAGACTCAAGGAACAAATATTAAGCCCAACACTCCGATCTATCAACATGCATCTAACACAAGTTTTGTGGATCATGACCTCAATATGAAGAGTGAGATTGTGTGGATGGCTCAAAGCTTTATCATCATCCTCCAAAAAGGTAAGGTAATGAGGGCTAGCAATATGGTTAAACATGTTTTGGAATTGATCAATCTCTAAGTTGTTGGGGACATTCACTGCATGCAAAGTATCCTCCTAAACTTTCTTGTGTCTTGGGGACAACTCTAAGAGCTCAAAGATCAAAATTTGAGCTAGGGTTCTCTACAACTGATTGAAAAGATTATAGCTTGACTTAGGATTGATTGTTGGTTTTGAGGTGACATTCTTGGATGCCACTTGCTTTGGTGTACTTGGTTGACCTAAACTGGGTCCTCTACTTCCAATGGGACCTTGAATTTATGTGAAAAAATTGACAGTTTGAGATGACATTCTAGAGTTAGGACCCCTTAGCACCACAATGGGTTTTGTTACAAGCTAGAGTTGTCGCTGCACCAAAATATTGACCTGTTAATGCCCAATACAACCACTAGGTTTATAGAACATAGGATTTAGTTAAACCATGTCATGAATCCTAAAGGGGAAGGCTACTGGTTAGCCCAAAATTTCACCCTTCAATGTTACCTGAGGGGATTCGAACCTGTGACCAAGACCTAATACCACTTGTTACAAGATAGAGTTTTCATTGCAACAAAAGATTGACCTGTTAATGCTTGATACAACCACTAGACTTATAGAATAAAGGAGGTGGCTAAGCCATCTCACAAATCTTGAAGGGGAATGTTGGTGGTTAGTCTAACAGGTTCTTCATTAAAGATAGGAGAAGAGTCTATGTCAAAATCATAACCATAGGGATCTGTACTCCTCATCATGTTGATGTTTTCCTCTATGACTTGAATAATGTTGATAGTATTCTCTACATCTATTTAAGTGTAATTTATCTCAGCCTTTCCATTCTTAGGTTTAGAGGTTTTCCCCTTCTCCTTGTCATATGTGAGCAAAGGTTCTTTGAATGTATTATGATCGGCGTTCGTGTTCAATCCATCTACCTTAAGTTTTCCATTCTCAATGAGATCTTGGATGATATGTTTGAGTTTTCAAAAAAAATTAATATCATGTTCAATTCCATTGTGAAACTTACAAAAGGCTTTTTCATCCCACCAATGTGGCTTAACATCAAGTATATAATGCTTTGTGGGATCTTTAGGATGCATATGTTTGTTAGTAATGAGTGTTTCCAAGAAATCCTCATATGAATCACCAAGTTTTGAAAATTGATGTCACTCTTTCTTAGGCCTATCTTGGTATCTTGGCTTGTTCTTTTATTGATTATATATGCATTAGGTTTCATGGCTGGAATAGCACTAAACAAGTGGAGAACAACTTGATCATTGGGTTTGAAGGAGTCCACAAGTCCATAATTGACCATTTATTTTTTTCTATTCCAATGTGATTTCTTTCCTTTATCCTTGTTAGGGTTGTTATTTTGACCATTGTTGTTATTTCAACCTTTGGTCAAAATTCCTTGATCTTTCAAAACATCCTCAATCCTACATATAGTTACAACCATGGTGTCAAAGGAATAAAAAACCATCTTCCTAACATCATACCACATTTTGAGAACCAAGTTGCTGACAAGGATGTCAATCTTCTCATTTTTGGGGAGGGTCCTAGAGTAGTGAGAGGATTCTCATCTCTACCTTTGCAAGAAAGTGACAAAGGATTCCCTTGGATTTTTCTTTAAATTGCATAAGTCCAACACGGTGATAGATCTTGAAAGGTTGTATGCAAAGTGTTGGACAAATTTATGGACAATCTCTTTGAAAATATTAATGGGGGGGTGTTATGGAGGTGTACCATTCCATCGCTTGACCTTTAAGACTCCTTGGGAACAATCTCATGAGGTACAAATCATTTTTATAGAACTCAAAACTCATGATATAGAATTAACACACATGATCATGTGGATTTCCATTCCCATCATACTTGTCATATTGAGGGATCTCAACCTTTCTAGGGAAGTCTTTCATGTTAACACTTTTTTTCAAAAGGATTATGACAAATGGAATCAAGTGAGAATTAACTATTGGGTACCAACATTGTTTCCATCATACTCTTAATTTGTTTGATCTCTTCTCCTTGAGATGAATCTTTTCTCTTAATCTGCTTGCCCACATAAAATTTGTAGCGAACTCTAGCACCCTTTATGATTAAATTCTCTAGGAATGTTTCTTTTTTTTTCTCTAAGTATCTGTCCACATACTGCTAGAAGAATGGTCTTGGTTGTATCTTCATGAAGTTTTGGGAGTTGAGATCAAAACTTGAGCTACTACCCCCCATATTGTGAATCATGATGAGCACATTGTGAAGGTTGTCTTGAATTCCTAAGAGGTGTTCATCTCCTATGATGATCATGTCTTGAATCCCTCCTTCCTCTAGGGCTAGGAGATTGTGAAGGGTTCTTGAACATCTTCTACTTTGTGGAGTCTTAGGAGGGGTGGATTGAGGAGAATTATTTCCACCACCAATACACTTGTTGTTAAATTGACCATTAAGTTATTGAGCCAAGAGTCTATCTTACTCCTCCTCGTAGGCTTTCCTTTCTATCTCCAACAAGTTTTTTCTCTCAAAATCTAGGAGTCTAAATTGCTCTTCCTTTTTAGCTTGTTCATCTAGGAAGACTTTCTTTTCGCACTCAAATTTCTTAAGTTTTTCACTCGTTTATCTTGAAGTTTTTTTGAGTGGAAACCTTGGTCTTGAATGTCTAAACAAGTCATTGGTGTATGTTGCATTCACATGAGTTCCATAAGGTTCATCATCTTGGTCTTCATGTTGTGATTGTTCTTCTTGATGGACTTGCCTCTTATCTCTTTTTGCCCTTTGGTGTGGATCCATATAGCTAGTTGAGATAAGGTGTGAGACTGATTGATTTTCATAGGAGGGGCTGCCAAATGAAATAATATCTCTATATTTTTCAAATATGTCATCAAGGTGTTTATCCATTTCTTCCCTCTCTCAGTGAGTCATTGTGTAACTCATATCCATATTTGAGTGACAAGATGCTAAAGGTGTACTCAACTCACTAAGGTTACTCTTGGGATCAAACCAAACTTCTAGGTTGTGTGTGGGTGATTGATCAAATATATGTTCTTTTCCTTTATGTTTTTGGCAAGTTTGAACTAAGGGAAATTGGTTAAAGACTACTTTAAGTTGCTTTCCTTGATCTACTTGATATCCTATTGTAACCAACATGAAAGAAAAGGTACTAGGTGATAAGGTGACCCTAAGAAATGTTGGTACCAAACCAGGATAGTAAAAACACTCACTTGTCCAAAAGAGAGGTGATTAGATATAATTTTGCAAGAGATGTAAACAAACACTATTATAGAGGTGCCCATTGAATGGGTGAATACCCTAACACATATGGATAAAGAGGATGATTTACCCAAGTTATATTGATTGAATTTAAATTTGTATAGAAGTGAATTGACAAGAGATTACTAAGACTCTCCAAGTGTGTTATCAAAGGATCCAAAGGTTTATCTTCTCAACAAGGATGGTTTCTAGCTCACCAACTCCAATTAAAGTCATTCATGAAATCAAAGATTACTAGTTCAAGAGCTCAAAATGCAAGAATCCAAAGTGAAAATAAGCTTCTAACAATGGGATAAGTGACTTAATTTGACATGGACCGAGCGAGGACGATTGAAACTAACAAGATAGAAAATCAAACAATTTAAAAAGTTGGTTTTTGACTGAAGAACTCAATTTTTAAAAAAATTTAATTGACCAACTAGATGCATTAAAATATTTTTAACATTAATCAAGTATGCAAGATAATAATTTGGGAGTTCAAGCAAACAATTGTCTTCAAACAATGAGCAAGGGACAAAGCAACCTTGCACATGAACAAGAATAGTGATGTAGTATTCTACTCCCTAAGGACTCTACATGTGTATGTTCTCAAAATGTTTTTCAGTCACACACATAGTCTTAGAAAAGAAAAATTTAGTTGCACTATGGTTTTTAGTAATAGTCAACTTTGCAACTCTTGCAATCTCAGGTGGGTGAAATCCAATCCTGGTGCACCGAGGTTTTGACACAATTTGAGAATTTAATCAATCAGGATTTGCTGAGGAGATCTGACAGCCCATCATTAAGAGACCACACCTATGGATATTTCTTCCATAAGAACATTTATATAATGGTTGTTGCTGCATGATATGGCTAATACTGCTTGAGGTTCCATCCATGTGGTTTACCCAATAATGAGAGTGTCCACTATGATTAACCCTCTCTAACAAGGAAGACTCACAACATGGACCACATAGGGACTTGGTTCAGATTCAAGGGTTCCAAGTTTCTAATGCTCTCAAAGGGAACAAAGAAAAATCCTCTAGCCTCTTCACCTCACCAAAACACAATAAATAGATTAATTGACCTGCTAAATTGTCGATACCAACTCAACAAAATCTGTTTACTGACAACGATTTTTGTTTCTCTCAAGAGAGAGCATATTGTTAGTTGCCAAAGACTCGACAATGTTTGAACCTAGAGTTGATCAGCACCTTCCCTACCTACAACTGATTTCATCATCAAGAAGAGATTAAAGCCCACTCTATCAAGATCCAAAAATAGTGTTCATATGGTCTAATTACAATGTGTAATAGATATATGAGAAAATAAATCTATGTTTATTCTTTTAGAGTAGAAATTGAAATGTGATCTATGAAGGCAAGAAATCATTCAAGTAAGACATGCAAGAGGTTCATTTAATGAAAGGAAACCAAATGTTATAGATCTCTAAATAGGATACATGGTAATCCATGTAACCCACTTAGTATATTTTATCTCATTTTTATTTTTGTTGAGTTTTTCTGTGCAAGCAAACCACAAACTCTAACAAGCAAAACCAGCGAACAAGAACACAAGAAAACAAGAAAACAAGCAAACGAGCAAACAAGATATGCAATGTATGCTCAACTTATGCAAACCCTAAAGTTAGATCTAAAAATCAATTGTTAGGAGCAATAATAACTAGCAAATAATCAAAATGACAACTCATATCATGCATTGAACCATGTGAAAAATAAGTATAAGCTAATCATTAAATGTCCATTTTTTAATTTTGATTTTTGATCTAGTCAACAAGATTGGACCTATATGACATGAATTTGGATCCCAAACCCTAAATGTAGAAAAAAGACCCTTGTTAAAATATAGAGAGCTTTCCAAAAAAGTTAGAATTTTAAAAAGATCATTTCATTTGTTCCTTAGGGAGTCTTTGTCCCACAATAGACTAGTTCTCATAAATTGACCAAATGAGCTACAATATTGTATCCACATTTAAAACACAAAGAACATACCCCGGTAGAATTTAAAGATCTTTATGAAAATGTAAAGCTTTCTAAAAAAAATATTGATTTGCACCTAAAAGTATTTTTTATGAAAATTAAAGAAAAAATTATTTAAAAAATTCCAAATACCTCAAAAAATTCTAAAGTTCTTACTAAAGCTTCTTTGATATGTCACCAATCTACAAAAAAAATTTAGACCGAACCTCTAAGTCATTTTCTAGATATGATCAAATCTTTGAAAATATAGGTTTCATCTCCAAACAAATCTGCACAAGGGAATTAGCTCCAAAAATAACCAAAACCAACATGTAAAGGTGGGTTGCCCTATTGTGGGTGCCAAAAAATGTGTCCTAAAATATTGACACATTTCTATGAATCATTATATCCTAGATTTCTCAAGACTAAGGTCTCAAATGGTGACTCATAGCTCTCTATTCATGGAATGCAAGGGTTTATAATGAAGACCCTTTGTTTAGACCTAGATTGTGGGCTTGCAAGTACACCATAAAATGAGAGATCAAAGAGGAAAAAAGAGAGTGCTAGTCTCCATGATCATCAAACATGCATGTAAATAAGAATGGAAGCTATTATATATGATAACAACACATGAAAACAAACTAATCTATGAAAGGAAATGCAAATGTAAGATTATTCTATGAAAGAAAATATCAATCTAATCTAACATGCAAGTGCAAGAGTAATCTAAATGAATTTCCATGGATGCATGAGAAAAGAAGACAAGAAAAGAGAAGTTGTAATGTCCAAGCTCAAGTGCTCAAACTCTCCTCCAAAATCACTCTCCAAATCTACAACATAACAATAAAATTTTGATCTATGAAAATGAGAAGGGAGAGCACTCCTTATAAAGGAAAGTGTGGAGAGGAATGCATCCTCAAGAGCAATGTGGGATAAATCCCCGAAAAGGAAAGTGAGAGGAAAAAACCCACCACTTAGAAATATGTGCCAAAAATGAATCTTTATTTATTGTTATTTGATTTATTTAATTTATTTCCTTGTTTCATAAAAAATAGAGCTTTAAGTGGGGATTTATTTATTTAATTAAAAGAGAGATTTTTTTAATTAAATAAAATAAGATTATTTAATTAAAAGAGAGATTTTAATTAAAGAAGATAAAATTATTTAATTAAAAGAGAGATTTTAATTAAATAGGATAAAATTATTTAATTAAAAGAGAGATTTTATTTTAATTAAATAAGATTATTTTATTTATTTAAAAGGGATATTTTCTTTTAATTAAATAAGATTATTGATGAAATGATCAAACCTTAGGAAATATTGAAATAATTGAATTAGTTACGATTTGATCAAGAAAATTGATTTGAATTGAAAATATTGTAAGACATTGATTCAAGAAATTGATAAATTGATTCCATCATTTCATAAATTGAAGAATTGGGGCCCATAGTCTAGATGACCATTTTATAGTACATACATAACTAAACTTATGCATGCATATGAAAATAAATATGCTAAAAATAGAAAACAAAATATAGTATGGTTGTTGTAATACCCCAAAATTCGCATATTTTCATATTAACCAATTCTGGTCTATTCAATTATTCATAAGTCCTATTTTACTAGGCACTTCTAATTCTGATAATCTCTACTTGACCTAAGTGTCAAATAAAGAAAATTATTAATCTGTATTAATCACTTTTTTTAATTTATTCCTAAATATTCATTAAATTGGCTAAATTAACCTTTTATTTGAATTAATTTAATTATAAATGTTCATACTTAAATTAAATTCACCCCTTTAGCTAATGTACAAAGGAATTAAATACATTTGATTTAATAAGACATCTCCTCTTTTTAATTAATTAATTTAATTATTTAATTAATTAAAGTTTATCCATTTATGAAGTCATATTCTATTTTATTATATTAAATATTCTCTCCAAAACCTTCTCTTTAGTTTAGAAATGGAAACTTTGGGTGAACTAAAATCAGAAAAGGAATGAAATCAATTAACTCCTTTTATCACTCAAAGGCAACCAGTTAACTCCCTTTTCATGAGGAAGTTTTCATTATGAATGAGTCTCCTCTTCAATCTCGATCGTCCATTCCAATTTATCTCGACCATCTATCACCTCTTGGATTCTATTTAAGAAGCTCTCCATTCCTCATTATAGAAGTTGAAAATTAGAATTTGCATCAAACTTATGTTGAAATATCTACTCATTTTCTCTTGCATTATTAGTTTAATATTCTTGCATATCAATTTCATACTAGTTTAATATGCATCCATTTAGCATAATATGTTTCTTCATTTCTTAGCTTAGCAATGCATTCTCATCTAAATTAATCTTGCATATCTCATATAGCTTAAAATCCTTTGTTCTAGAGGTCTGGTTGCCCACTTCTCATTCTGAGAGCAAATACAAAATCCTTCTTGTTAGAAGGCAACAAGTCGAACTCTTTTATTATTCAGTTGAATAATCTCATATTCATTCTGGGATGATCTTTTAGATAATGATTGTGTTGAAGTGTGTGTGAATATCTGAGGCCTGCATTTCACATATACAGTTGCATGATTTGAGAGATAAAATGCATGCAAAAATACTAATTGTATGTTTATTTTGATTTTATAAAACTATAATATAATTTTTGGAATTATTTATTTATTAAAGAAAAACATTTTTTAATGATTAATTATTAATTTAAGAAATTAAAAAAAATTAAAACATATAAATTATTTTATAAAATAAATAAATAGATACTATTTATTTTCTTATAAGTGGTTTTTTAATATCAATTACATTTAATTTTTTTAGCAAGATATAACTTATTATATATTTATTGATACAAGTGGAGTTACAAATTAATAAATATATAACTGTGATTTAGTTATATTTTAAGGGAAGCTATAGTGGAGTTCACTATATAATCATCTAGTTATGAGTATTTTTATGAGAGAAATTATAGATAACTTAGTTAAAATTATAATTTCAAGTTTGAGTTATCTCTAGTTGCATCTTGAATTAAAGGAAAAGTAAATTTTAATATTGGACTAAAATAGAAATCAAATTAATATTTTAGAAATGAAATTGATATTAATATTTAATCTAATAATATACATTTATATTGTTAATTAAATCATTCACAATTTAGGATTATTTAAATTTGTAACCTGATAATATTACATGATATTTTATATACACAAAGATATTTGATATTTAAATACTTATTGATTTAAATAAGTATATTATAATAATAATTTATAGTAACATGTATATTCTTAGTTTATTTCTAAACACATATTTATGACCGAAACTGAACAAGAGAAATTGATGAAATTAAATCATATGTCTAAAACCTATGTGTTTTCTTATATTCTATTTATAGTCTTGTGATATTTATTTTTGTGATGGTTTTCTTTGCGGATTGTTTACTTAGCCAAGTTAGGATGTACACCAAAGGAATTTTTGAGATTTCTTTTATGATTATTTTACTCGATGTCATGATGTAAATTATTCAAATTGAGATTTATTTTGATGAGGATTTATGAGAACTTGGGTTTTGAGAACTAATGTCATTTTTGGGTTGCCTGTTAAGGAACCAAATTCGATCAATATTACTTTTGTAGTATGAGACAACATTGCAGTTTATGAGTTTTGAGAAGGTAGTCTAGGTGTGTGTCTATTGGAGTGGCTTGCAATGGGGACTGGAGCCCAAAGTGGCTGCCAAGGTAATTCATTGTAAGTTGTTTAACAAGTGATAACATAGTAATTAAAATACTTTCCTCCCCCATGCCCTGAGATAAATTAAAAAAATAAGTTAGATATTTTTCTTCATTCATGCCTTGAGTTCTTATATAGGCTAAGGATGAGAATGTGATGATACCTTGAGAGGTATGACTAGTTTCCTCATCTTCGTGAGACAACCTAGAGCCACTAGGGGGATGAGGTCCCAAGAGACTGCTAGGGTAACCTTAGAGTTGGCTTATGTGATGATACTCCATAGTATGTAGTCTAAGGCCCCTTCATGTTTTCTTTTTATTTTCTTCTGGTGGTGTACTTGTTGGATATTACTCTTAATGGTGTATTTATTGTGAGTTATTACTTATTGATTGGATGTCAGCTATTATTGACATATGACTTTTTTTATGAGTGTAAGTTATTCAATGGTGGTGTTTTTACTACCAAAGTTAGTGATTGGTGGTTTACTGCTATTGTTGACAATTATTATCTATTGGTTATGACTAGTTTCCTCATGTTCACAATAGGATATTTTGGTTCTGAAAAGAGTCACATGGTAATCTTATAGATGACTCATGTGATGCCACCCCATAGTATGCAGCCTGAGTCTTCTTCATGTTTTCTTTATATTTTCCTCTAGTGGTGTAGTTGTTGGATATTACTTTTGATGGTGTATTTATTGTGAGTTATTATTTATTGGTTGGATATCATTTATCAGTTACAGTCAATTTTTATTAATGAATGTCAGTTATTCATTGGTGGTGTTTTTATTTTTGGGGTTAGTGATTGGTGGTTTACTTTTATTAATGGTAGTTGCTATCTAGTTGTTATTGTACTTGTGACACTTGACATTGATTTGGAGGTGGTTGTATCTTTTTGGTTTTGATATTTGATTTGTACTTAGTATCTATTGTTGATTTTGGTATGTGATGTTGGTTTGGATGAGTGAGTGTCTTTTTACTTTGGTTATCTTTTCTTTATCAATAGCTCGTGTTACCCTTAAGGCGGATTTGGCTATCATGATTTCTTACCTAGGATTGTTTTGTGATTTGATTATCTATGTGTGGATTGTAAATTATCTCTTATGCATGATGGGAGTGGGAGCCTGATTTGGTGACCACATGATAGGGAGCTAGTGTCTTCTTACTATTTGGGTCACCCTCAAATTGAAATATGTAAGATGCTTTGTCATGCCTAAAAATTTAGGGAACAAGCACAACTATTTTTTTTAAAATAACTTAGGAATTCTCATAAAGGACTATATATTATCAATTTGATTATCAAGTGATTAGAAATTCAAGATATGTAATAGTTATGTTTATAGGGTTGCACAAGTTTTCAATCCCCTATTCAAAGTTTTCCTTACTAGTTTGGTTTAGGGTTCATCTCTTATTAGCACTAGACATCAGGGAAGTATTTTTGTTGATACAAAATTAAGAAGGAAATCAACTCTTAAGATCTTGATATTACTATACATTAGGGTTTACTAGTTGTTGTGCCATGACATAAAACTAGGTATCAACTTGAATTCTACCTATACGGTAGGGATTATGTTAAAGGTTTCACTTATTGAATATGTAAATGTATGTGTGTTATGCACTTTGATTAGGGTCATGATTGGATCATTGAATATATTGAGCATTGGCTAGCTACCTCACATATTAAGCCTTATTGCAATTCAATACTCGAATCACAATTTATTCACCACTAGTGATCTAGAAAATTCACCCCTTAGTTCTTAATAACATTTTCATTACATTATTACATCTTATTTTATTTACAAAAATTAATGTTCTATCATTATTTAAGAGTGACATAAAGTATGTTCAAATTTCACAAGATATAGGGTATAATAATAAAAATCAATGCTAATCTATTGGGTCTATAATTTAGGTGACATAAAATGTATTATTTAATTTCTACACCATTGACAACTACATAGGATGTCTAAAAGTCACTTTACGCTTGACAAAATTTTACATAAAAATAAATCATATCCTAAATATTCTTAATAGTCATTCTTCTCCTTCAATATTCATAACAAATTTTAATACATATGCACATCACCATTAAATATGAAATCTATATTCCTCATTAAATGTTTGCAACATATTAATAAACCCATAAGTGCATTATTAATAATACTAAACTTTCATAGATATCCTAACCACTAACTATCTCAAAACATTCTTATCTATCTAACATAACGCCTAACTATCTTCTAAACTCAATACAATAATTCCTATTATTTTTCCTAAAAGTAACTTTACTACATTTAAATTCTTGTAATCATTTCTAATTTACTCAATTGTATACTTCCAATCTACTAACCTTACTACAAATATCTATTAATAACCCCTTTTCTATTAATTATGAAATTTGCATCATTATCATCTAACTTAGTTTTTACCCTTACCCACTTTACTAGCATTAGTCACTAACTACTTAACCCATACTAATTATTTACTATAAGCTTAATTTATCAAAATACTATCTACTAACCCTTTTTTTAATGTACATTTTATAACATATACTTCCTAACACTAAACTCTACAATATTTAACACCCCACCCCATACTAACTCCCCAACCTCTCTAATAACTTGGGCTAAAACTAGCCACACTTATACTTACTTAATTTTTCCATAACCCATGCTACTTCCTACTAATAAAACATCCATGTAGCCCCCTCCTAAATTCTATTTCCTAGGTGATATCTCATCTCCCTTAAACCCCCTAAACTCTACCCTCCTTCCTTACCACTAGGCTACGTGGCCCACAACCTCCCCAAGTGCTTCTCTCTAGCGCTATGACCACACTCTACTCACATGGAAATCCTTACCTCATGTGTACCTTTGTACCACTTCCCAATGCTCATGCATGATCAATAAGGAGGAGAGAGAGGGTGGTTTGGTGGGGACCACTCTACCTCAAGAAGAGTGTGATTTACATCTTCTTGGGTGCCCAAAAAGATGTGGATTCCATGTCATGGGCGATTCTACACACACACACACACACACACACACATTTTATTAAAAAAAATTCCCATGCACATAGGCCAATGGGCTATATAGGGATAAAGAGTGAGGTGGGATTCATAGAGGGAGGTGAATGGGTACTAATCTATACTAGTTTTTATTTATTTTTTGTGCCTGTCCTTTGCAAGTCAGTATACATGATCATGAGACTCTTCTAGATAGATATTTTATTTTATATCTTATGTTATAATAATAATATTATTATTGTTTTACATGTCTTAAGTAAATATGATGTGTGGTATCATCTTACTTAAAGGTTAGGATCTTATGGAATATTCTCTAGTAATATTTTATTGGACTGTAATGGGAGGAGATTTAATTGTCTCTTCCATACAAAGTCTAGAGAGCTAAATGTGCAAGTATAGGTCCATTTTCTTATGGTATTTTTATGTTATGTGATCTATTTAATTTCTCTTCTCTACCCAACTATGATGTTATTGTGAATATTTGTTTAGTGATGTTTTTATGTGACTTCTATATTCCATTATTACTGTCTAGTTAATGTATCTAATTTGAAATCACTTGAACAATAATTTGACACATGAATTTCATTTGAAGAAAAATCAATTGAGAACTATGGATTTATCATTCCTATCAGTTAGAGGACTTTAATTGATACTCTTTATTGCACAATCTTTGAAAGATGTTGATTTATGATTCAAGATGAATGCAATCCTACATTTACATGTTCATCACTTGAGCATCCAAAGAAATGACTACCTTATGCAATGAATCTCCCTTTATAACCCATTTATGATAAACCAACCTTTCCCTTTCAATGCAACTAAATGGATGACAATAAATATTAGTGCATATGACAATATCCAAATTTCTTCATTTCCCTCATGGATCTATCCTTCACAACAATGTACATAAAATGATGACCTTGCTTTTATAATACAATACACTAATGACAAAACCTGAAGGGTTAATTGTTACATTGCAATATTCAATAACATAGAGAAAGTGATGAAGGGGTGCTCCCTTTAAAACCATAAACTCATAACAGAAACAAAGAAACAACAACAAACACAAAAACAAAACATGGACTTCTTATTTGTGCCACAAATGTGGTATTACATAATTCACAAGTACAATATACTAACCCACATGGGAACCTTTATTACAATAATTTGCAAGACAAGCTATGAACTATCACCCAGAGCTGTACTAGGCAATGTTTGGGCCTTTCTTAAATAGGCAATTTTATGCCACCCGAGAAGGTTCTAGACATTGAAAATTAATACCTAGGGCTGACAGACCCTAGCAATACATATAGAGTTGACCAAATACATCTTTGACAATTATCTTAGATATTTCGGGTAGCCCAACTTTGAAAGGCCATAACTCATGAACCATTGCTCTAATTGGCTATTATAACCACTTTTTGGAAATGCCAACTCTTGATCTATAGGCTTGGAACTATGCTAGCACCCTTCCATTGATTTTTTGGACCTCATCAAAGCACTCTAAGGCCTCCAATGGTGAGCTTGAAGACTTTTTGCAAATTTTCCACTAAAATTTTGCAATAACTTCTCTTATACTTATACTTGAGAAATGAGATTTTTATGGTAGGCTTACAACTCCAAAATGAATCTTCCTGTAGAAAATGAGAACATTCCAAGTTCATATGACAAACTTACTAAAAATAGCAAGTTCCCATAAATAGTAACCACCCTGTCTACTAGTCCTTATTAAAATAGAAAAGACTAAAAATAAAATATTTTTGGGTGATGCAAGATTTCTCTTAGACCCAAGATGCTCTTGCATCAGAAAGACTTCATTCTTTCAAATCCATTATAAATGACATATCCCTTCCTTATTACTATGCAATTATTCATTCCAATCTTACAATTGCATACACAACACATTACAACACTTGAAAATTCCATCCCAAGGATATTTCATAATGGTTTATAAATGGAACCATAAACATAGGGTGAAGGCATTCTTTTCAAA
Organism: Cupressus sempervirens; assembly: GCA_028749045.1. Taxonomy (NCBI): domain Eukaryota; kingdom Viridiplantae; phylum Streptophyta; class Pinopsida; order Cupressales; family Cupressaceae; genus Cupressus; species Cupressus sempervirens. Next base: position 72,079,844 of record CM053786.1, on the reverse strand, counting down.
TGGAGACTTTCCATATCAAACAACATCTATAATAAGCAATTTTCATGCCCTTTCAGGGCTATCACAGATTAGCAAATTTCATGCCTTTTATGGGCTTTCACAATCATCCTCCAAAACACTACCATCAGTTGTAGCTTCCTTGGAACCCATACTCCATAAACTTCCTTTCTGCACCATACTTCCCTTATCAGCCCTAGCAAGATATAAATGATTATGACATATAATGGAGCCCATAATCCAAAGTTCTCAAATACATTTTCAAGCCTAGCTAACCCCTTCACCCTAGACTTCTCTTCCCTTCCCAAAGGGTGAGTGAAGTCCTCGTACCCATGAACAATACTAATGTCAAAAAAAAGAAAACAAGGTAAAATCAAGGAAAACAATGCAACAATAAACACATCACAACATTTGCAACATGACCCACAATGCATAGTTTCATTTCTACATGAGCATAGATTCAACAATACTATGAAACTTCATTGAAATTAATGGCATGGGCGCCAACCTTAAATCCAAGAAAAAAAGAAAATTATAGTTGTTGAAGAGCTCCCTTCCTTGGCCTTCTCCCTTCAAAACCCTAATTGTCTCTAAACTTAGAGAGTAGGTGAACACTCTACTAGTTTGTCCAAGTCCACTAAAAAGACTCTCCCACTATCTTTTATTGGAAAAAACATCAAGCCACTATCTCTTACACCCTTGTCCCTACCAAAATTGCTACTTTGACTAAGTGGAAAAAGTGGGGCTAAACTCATGGGATAACTCAAATTTCGAATTGGTTTGTAAGTGACTTGTTTGGAGGGTTCCCAAGGTCATCTAGACCTACTAAAGGTTAAATTTAGGCCCCCAACCCATATTACTATCATGAGAGCACTTATTTTTCATCAAAATAACCCCCCCTTGGACCACTTTTTGATCCCTAAAAGTTATTAGAAATTTGGAATTCAAATTTCCATTGACGGATATTTCTTCTAACACTCTACCATAAGGGGTTAACTTGCGTACTACATTGGGTTAGGTTTAGATTAGGTGACTTTTGCCCAAAATCCTAAATGACAAGTAATCAACACATGGACAACACAAGTTTCAAGTGACACATAAAAAAGGCAACACATTACATTTATAGTGACATGTCTCTAATTATACATGAATTAAGCTATTACACACACATAAAATTCATGTTTATGAAACAAAACACATTACAATCAGGTTTGAATCTTTTCCACTGATTCAACCTTGGCTATGTTTGTACACTCGCAAAATGTACTCCTCTAAACACTTTTATCCAAGGTTTTCCATAGATTGGAAAGCTTGAATGGTAGCTTAGAGCTCCCTAATCATGGAGTGCAAGAGGCATACAAATGAGCACAAAGAAAGCTCTTAGCTAAGCCTTAGAAACACAACCCTTGAGAGTAAACCATGAGATGGGAGATTCTTTGAGCACGAGCAAGAATGCTAGTGTCAAAGAACTCTTCTGTATGCAATGCAAGAATGAGGGTAAACTAAGATGAAATGCACAATACAACTAAGCTAAACAAATGAAAGTGTTACATCCATGCTAATTAAACTATGTGAGCTAAACTATTGCAAAATAATTACACTAATATGCAACTAGACTATAATGTCATATGACAAAGTTCCATGGATGAAAGAAATGTAGACAAGAAATAGAAATTCTCCACAAAAGCTCTCAAGAATTCGAATAGAAAACCTATAGCATAACAATGCTCAAGAGTGTGGATCCTTTGAGGAGGAAAGCTCTCCCCCTTTTAAAGTTTTATGGATGGTAGAGATCAAGATGGAGATGGTGGATGATCAACGATGGAACTCAAAAATAGGAGTGATCCATGTGCACACACAAGTCAACCAATAGAATATAAGTTGACTTGTCATATAAGAAAAAAATCTCACAAGTCTTTTCTGTTAATTGCAAAATAGAAAAGGACTTTATGTGTGCACTTTAAGTGGGTTAGAAGAATGGGGTCTTTTATTTAATTAAAAGGGGACATGTTCTTTTAATAAAATAACAAACTTAGGATAGCATAGTCAAACTATAGGTTATAATCAAATTAACTGATTATTAGCAATTTGGTCTAGGTAAATGATTAATTAAATTAGGAAAAATGCTAAGAAGGGGGCTAATGGTCTAGATGACCATTTTTAGGTGATTACATTTGCCCCTCTTTGACTAATGTGTGATCGATCTAGGAACACATTACATCAACGAAAATAGAAGACAAATAAATATAGATATCTAATTCTAAAGAATGAAATGCAAAAAGAGATAGCAAATCTTGAACACACAACCTAATAGTGGTAGTACTAAATACTTAGGAAAAGGATTATTTTAGAATTCAAGAAGAATGCAAATAACTAGAAAAGTAGATAGATTGAGACCAAGTGAAAAGATCAAACATATGCTCCTGAGAAATAGATAGTTGTAGCAAGCGATGAAAGAGTATTTATGCCCCCTCAGGATCAAAATCAAAATGAGGCAAGGGGATGTAGAAATGAGCTAAATATGAGTAAAATAGAATATATCAATGTCCAAGATGATAGATAGGTGATTAGAACCAAAGAGTGACTATTAAGGAGTGACAAAATGCTCGAGTTTGACCAGAGTTGACCATGAAGGATACAACATAAAATTTTTGTCATATCGAGTAAAAGGATGATTTTAGACATGAAAAGGGGAATGTGAGTAGATATGAAGCATGGAAATGATGAAGACATTTAGAAATGATGATGCCCCAACGATGATTTTAAAATGTAGAAGGTCAACTAACTGCTTAGAAGAAGGTAGAATTTTAAAATGTAATTTTGACCATTAAGATGAAATTAGATTTTGATTTTGATCCTAAAAATGGATTCAGGACATCAAAATTAGCTAGGGGTGCAATTTTCACATAATTATGAGGAGTTTGAAAATTAGGTCAAAATGAGGTCAAAGGTTATAAAAAGGGGCCCAAGTGTCATTTTCAAAATCATGTCTTTTGTGATTTTGTGAGAGCTTGTGAGTGGTCTAGAGAGCATCACAACCTTGGAAAAAATTCTACTTCACCGACACCATTTTGAGCATAGCCGATTACACAACCAGCCAGAGCATTATGGGGTGCTGATAACTAACCTCTTTTTTGCCATTTTTTGAGTTTTTTGGGTGTTTTTCACACGTTTTGGGGGTTTTAATGCAAAATATCATACAATATTTAAAAAGTATCGCATGGGTACTTTGCCAAATATCATGCGATACATTTTGTTACAAAATATATTGCATGCATGTTTTATAGTTTATTGTATGGGACATACACATTTTTCGTCTGCATCAATGCGAAATATCGCATGATAGAATTGTATCACACAACTTTATAAAAAGTATCGCACAATATCTTTCTAGCATATTGTATTGCCTACAATAGGAAAATTATCATGGAGATGGTTTTAAGCATGTTTTTGTTGATTTTTTGCATTATGATCATGTTTACAATGCATTATTGATATGTTCATGTCGTGTGTTTATAGGAGGCATTTCTCGCACTACTTATTAGAGCCCCAAAAGTGGTGGGGTTACATGTTGTAGAGTATTTGATAGATGATGAGCATGCCACCATATCTACCATGTGTTTGCAGTGGATCATACAGATGCCCCATATAAAAGCAAACCATGGATTGTTGACTACGTTAGTTGAGCAGTGGCATAGCGAGCATAACACCTTTCATCTACGAACTAGAGAGGCGTTGATTATATTAGAGGATGTACATTGTATTCTTCAAGTGCCATGCTATGGTTATCTGGTAAGTTGTACATTTGATTGCTTTTGTCATGTTTTGCAAGCTCTAATATTGATGTGAGGGATATTGATGTTAAGCTAGGTTATGTCACAAGTGTACTATGATCAAACCTCAACAAACTGGCAAGCCATGATTCAATAGTTGTTCCATGATATCACCATCCTAGACTACCATCTGGGTTGGGAGTGATTGATTACTGAGTATGGAGCATATTACCCTCTTCCCAGCTTGCTATGTTCACTAGTAGCTCAGGCCTTGGTGATAGACATGGGCCAAAAAGGCTTCCCACTAGGATGGGGTTGATTGGTGGTGAATCTAATTGCATGACTATGTAAGATGGCATGGGGGCCAGTGATAGTAGCTAAGATGTATCATGAGCTTCATGAGGTGGTTTATCACGAGGGCCACTCATGGGCATGCAAAGAAATGTTGGCATAGATATGAACTTGGGAGCACATTGTTGTGATCTGACCATAGGTGCAGCCATGAGAGTGGAGCTAGCCATATTATTTTGGGTATAGAGGGTTTGTCCCACTGACTCAAAGTGGGGATGTGACCTATTACCAGCAAATTTTTGATGAGTTGATAATTTTCACATGGCGGCCTTACCAAGATTTAAACAAATGGTTTGATGCATGGGAGCTAGATTATATGAGATATAGTAGGCCACTAGTGGGTAGGAGCTAAGATGTCATGGAGCAGTTTGTGATTAGCCAGGTATGGTGATAGTTTGCAGAGAAATAGGTGATATCAATGGAGACCACCACCTATGTTTGAATGCATTTTGATGAGGCCCAAGAATGGTTGTTGATGCTGGATTATTAGACAATAGTGTGGGATATAACAACTCTTGTGCAGACTCCCTAGGATTATCGCCTAGAGGTGGCAGATGTAGAGTAGATCTAGAATACCTATATGAGAGATAGAGGCACCCATTCCTATGGTTTAGAAAGCTTGATGCAATACTCATAGTAGGGGGGACATGGAGGTGGTGGAGGTGGAGGTGGAGGCAGAGGTGGCAGACAAATGGAGGTTGGAGAGGAGTCCTGATCAGGTAGGAGGAGGATACGGGCATAGGCCATAAGGGAGATGGAGGAGGAGGAGGAGGTGCCACTAAGGAGGTGGAAAGTAGGGAGAGCAGAGGTGCAGGTAGAGTAGCAAGTGAGGGGGGATGATGAGCGAGATGTGAGGATCTATGCTTTGGAGGTAGAGCTATAGACAACTTAGGTTGCGATTGTAGTTTGAGATTAGTAGCTCATAGACGAGCAAGCATGAGGGGATGAGCTCCGAAGGGAGCAAGATGTTGTGAGGTGAGAGGCAGCACATCATGGTACACATGCCACATAATATTATGCCACCTATAGGGGTGTAGTGCCACCAGGGGAGGGACTTCCTGACTACTCAGAGTAGGCTAGTAGATCAGAGGGTGTGATATAGCTGGCAAATAGGAGATAGGCTCCTCTACCAGCGCCACCGCTAACTGCAGAGGGTAGTAGCTATTCATAGGCTAATAGTAATAGTTTTGATTATACTCTATGTATTTTTGAGATGAATATCTAGATTTTGGATCTCATTTTGTATATGTACTATGACACATTGATATATATATGAGATACTAGATTTGATCGGCAATTTTGTGTACTTGTCTCAAAATGGATGTTTTCAACATTTTTAGGTTTCATGTGATGTTTTAGTTTTTTTTGCTCATGTATGTGTTGTTTGGATACTTGGGTGTATATGCTCATGTATCTCCCTTATGTATGATATTTTTAGCTCTCATGTGTATGATATATACTTATGTTTATGAAAATATGTGACACTTGGATAGATTGAATGTGATGTTTGGATTAACCCCCTGTGATGATAGGATAGGAAAAGATGAGGCAAAACATCAAGAAGATGGAAGAAATGATAAAGAAGAAAAATGTGAAAGTAGTTAGCTAACATGTTTGAAAAAGATGAAGAGAGAGCTTTCTCCATATGCAAGATTAAGCTAAAAATGAACCTATAATGATAGCTAACATGCAAAGTGGTTTACCAGCAAGGGATGCATAATGTTTAGACTCTTATTTCATCATTGAGAATTTATTAGGGAAATCATGAGATTATACAATCATCACTAGTATAACTATGAGGATATGAATATGATCTATGTTAGATAGAAATGTGCGAATCTAACCTATACATCAAAGATAAATAGGTAATGATGACTATGCAGTTGGATTCCCTAAGTTTAATATAGCAAGACTATACCTATATCAAGGCATAAGTGCCATGATAGTCACTAAGTGTGGTCTTGTGAAAAAATAGTCAAGGATGATATGTTTGTAAGTCAAAGTGTCAAATAGGACAAGCATGAATGCTTTCAACACTATAGACCAATAAAGTATATCCACAAGTAGAAATCAAGAAAATATGTCCCATGCCCCCAATCCTCTAGTTCGTGACATCCTTGAAAAACTATTAGGGAGGGAACATATAGCAAAGAAATCATCATAGACATCACACAAAGTAAATAAAGATCAGCATAGTTCAGTCATTTAAGTGTTTATGTGTGTGTGTGTGTGTGTGTGTGTGTGTGTGTATGTGTGTGTGTGTGTGTGTGTAAGTTACTTGGCCCTTTTGTGATTTTGATAGTGAGCAATATCACAACATCAGAGACTGTAGGAAAACTATCTAAAAAGTGTTGAGAAACACTTGATGTCAAGTTGGGGGGTCGAGGGTAATGTTGAGAAATATTATTTTGTGAGTGGCCAAGGAAACCCTAATTCATAAATAAATCTCAAATAGGCGAAGTAGTTATGCCCCCGAGACAAGGACAATGAACAATTCCAATCTAGCAAGTGTATAGAAAAATGGGTGATTGAGACTGATAGACATAGGTGCAAGGGTCTCAAGTAGCGCTTGTTTGCAAGTTTTCACCACCTGGAAAATTTTGTCAAGACTTTTTTCAAAAGAAAAATTGATTTTTTCTTTGGTGATATATCAAAGCACCTATTGCTAGGTTTTCATTGTGATGATCATTTTTTAGAACATTTTATAATTTTTAGGATTTTTTTAGGATCATAGATATGTACAAGATAGCTGGGTAGTAATCCTTTAAGCATAGAACTTCTTTAAGTGTAAAACATTGATATGCTCTACAAGTTCTTCACCTTCATGGGTAGATAGCTGATAAGCACTAGACCCAAATCCTATTGTGATAATGTATGGCCTAACCAGTTAGGTTCAAACTTTCCCTTCTACTCTCTTTGCTATTGATTTTTTGGATTTTCTCTAAGCATGAGGTCACCAACTTGAAACTCACATGGATGAACCTTCTTGTTATACTGAATAGACATGCACTTATGATAAGTCCTCATGTGATCAAAAGCTACCTTACGATGCAAATAATAAGTCTCTAATTCCTGTATTTGCATAGCTCTATGGTCTTCATTAGTTACCAACCCATGTAAAGAGACTTGCAAGGAGGTGATCTTTACTTCTAATGGGAGAATGGCCTTAGAGCCATAGACTAAAGAAAGCAGTGTGACCCCTATAGGAGTATGGATGGTAGTTTTGTAGGCCCAAAGTGTTGGATTTATCTATAGGTTCCAATCTCTCCTAGACTTATGAACTGTGTGATGCAAGATTTTTAGAAATTTTTTGTTGGAGACCTCTACTTGGACATTCCCTTAAGGGTAATAAATAAAAGATCAGTGTTGTTTGATCTAAAACTTCTTTCATCGTTGCCTAAGGTCCTTATTTTTGAATTGTCCTTTATTATCAGTGACAATAGAGGAAGGAATACCATATTGAAAAATGATGTAATTTAGTATAAATAGGGCAATATGTTTTCCTATAGTAATAGATAGTGGCACAACATTAACCCATTTGCTGAAATGCTCAGTTGATGTAATGATGAACTTGGGTGAATTTTGCCTACCAAGTCAAAAGCCCATTTTTGAAATGACCAATATGTCATAGAAGGAATCAACTCATGTCCAGGAGAATGAATTAAGTTACCAAGGAGTTGGAATTTTTGACAAGACTTAGTAGAATGAATAGCATTAGCTTGCATAGTTGGCCAGTAATAACCCACCCTAAGCAACTTTTGAGCAAGTGCAAGGCCATTAGAATGTGCCCCACAAAAGCTATCATGGACTTTGACAAGTGTCTTTTCAGACTCTTCTATCTCTAAATACCTAAGCAATGTTTCGTCTAGACCCTTCCTATACAAGTCACCAAAGACCAAAATGTAATGTGAGGCATTGCAGAGGAATTGACATTTTTCATTGCATGTGAGGTTCTTAGGAACAATTTGATCATGCATGTAAATGAAGATGGACACATAGTGAGAGGAATCATGACATACAATGGTGCAGATCACTTAATTCTTAGAGGAATCATAGGAGGGATGACGTTGTTCTTCTACCAGGAACTCAAATTAGGATTCATGTTCTTGTAGTTTGAGAATAGATACTAGAGTGGCCATAGCATCAACAACATTGTTTTCTACTCTAGGAATATGTTGAAATGTCACAAAAGTGAAGTATTTCCTTAGAGTGTCTATCAACCTTTTGTAAGATACCAATTTGTCATCTTTCATTTGATAGTCATTATTCACTTGGTTAATAACAAGTTGAGAATCTCCATAGATATGCAATTCAATTATTCTCCATTCAAGAGCCATCTTGATCCCATTTGTTAAAGCCTCATATTCCACCATGTTATTTGTACAAGGGAACAAGAGTTTGTAAGATTTGGGGGTTGTATATCCATGAGGGGAAACAAACAAGATACCTTCCCTAGCTCCATTTTGTGTATGAGAGCCATCATAAAACATTTTCCAAGTTCCTTTAGTGATGTAAATAATTGAGGCATTTGGAAATTTGGCTTATATGGGTGTTGTATCCTCTAGAGGAAAATTAGCTAATTGGTCAAGTATAGCTTGTCCTTTGGTGGCTTTACATTCAACATACTGAATGTCCAATTCTGAAAGAATCATCATCCATTTAGTTAGATGACCAGTAAGTGCAACTTTTCTCAACAAATATTTTAAAGGATCAATTTTAACAACTAGGTGAACTATATGTGCCAGCATGTAATGTTGAAGCTTTTGAGAAGCAAAGACCACTGCAAGATAGGCTTTCTCAATGCTAGTATAGTTCATCTCATAAGAAACCAAAGTTCAACTAATATAATATATAGCTCATTCTTTACCAGTCTCATCACTTTGGGCTAATAGTGCTCCTAGAGAAGAAGTTGTAGCTAAGATATGCAAGATCAAAGCTTTTCTTGGAATAGGTGGCATCAAAATTGGAGGTTTTTCCAAGTATCCTTTGATTTTATCTAGACTTTGTTGACACTCGTCATTCTAGATATGAGTAGAAACTTTCTACAAATTCTTGTTAAAAGGTTGAGCTTTATCAACCAATTGAGAAATAAACCTTCTTATGGATTGTAGACATCCTTTTAGACTTCTAAGTTGACTAATATTTCTTGGAGGAGGCATATCCATGATAGCTCAACCTTTCAGGATCAACCTCAATATTTTTTGCTAAGATAATGTAGCCTAATGATTTTCTAGAAGTGACACCAAAGGCACATTTTTTTGGGTTTAGCCTAAGTTGGAATTGTTCCATGTGGTCCAATATCAAACTAAGGTCTTCAAGACGTGTATCTCATTTTTTGCCAATATGTCATCAACATAGTCTACCATATTTTTATGCATCATATCATGGAATATGGTGGTCATTGCTCTTTGATAAGTAGCACCAACATTCTTGGGCCCAAAAGGCATGACGTTCCAATAGAATTAAGTATACCATGCACATGTGAAGGTTGTCTTCTCTTGATTAGCTAGAGCTATTTTAATTTGATTATACCCAGAAAACCCATCCATAACGGAGTACATTTCATAACTCACAATCATATCCACTATCATATCGATGTTTGGTAGTGGAAAATCATCCTTGCGGCATTCTTTGTTAAGGTCTTAGATGGTTTTGTCATGTTTGGATATAGGTACAATGTTGTAAATCCATTCTGCATAGTCAATAGCTCTGATAAAATTTTCACCCAAGAGTTCTTCCAATTCCACCTTCACCAACAAGGCTACATACAGATGCATGTTTCTCAATTTTTTTTTAACAAGCTTGATATCAGGAGAAATAGACAAATGATGCATGATAAGATATGTGTCAAGCCTAGGCATGTTTGAGTATGTCCATGCAAAATTGATCTTTTTGTCTTGAAAAAATTGGGCAAATTATTCCTTTTCTTCAGCTGACAATGATTGAGCTACGTGAATGATTTTAGGAGATTCCTCTATCCCCAAGTTGATTGGCTATGTAGGCTCAATGAGACCCAATGATCTATCTTGAAAATAGATTGGTAGACTACCAAGTACCTCATTTGTAGGTGCCTCAAAGAAGTTTTCACTATTAGATACGTATTTATTTTTACTATTTTTAGGCTTAGATATTGCCACAATGTGGTTTTTGCCATCTGACCATTTATTTTTTCTTTTGATTTTATGACTAAGGTACTTGATATTTGATTTCATCATATGAATTGTGGGTTCACTGGTGGAAGAAGTGATGGGTTCAATGGCATTGAGGTAACAAGTGATCTCATAGTCATTTTAGAAAGACTATATTTTTGGTCTTTGATGTTGAATGGACCTATCTTTGAGATTGGGATGAATCAATGATAGTGAGGTAGAAGCTTCAAGGTTATTGATGCGAAAAGGGTCATCTCTAGCAACATGCAAGTTGAGTCTATAGTGAATGTTAGAAAGGTATCCATATCAAAAATAGTCCTAGAGGGACTAGCGTGGCCCATTAAAGCATTTTGCAAGCCAACCTCATTAGACCCTACACTAGACTCATCTACCACATTTGACTGGATTGCACAAGTGTGAATGAAATAAACCTTGAGTTCACAAGAGGTGTCTGATAAACTTTCCCATTCATTCTCTTGAGAGTCTATACTCTGATCTCTAGTGATTAGATGGGAAACATTTTGTCTAATCCATCCCTTATTTAAATCTTCAAGGTCAAATTCATCCTCTGATTCACTAGATATGGGCACATTTTGAGCAGACACTAGTATATTATCCTCTAGACTAAATCCTAGGCTAGCAATATCTCGCGCATCATGACCTTGAGTATGACTTAAAGGTTTAGCTAGAGCTTTTTTGTTACCAATTAAGGACCCATGACCTTGATAGCCCATGTTTGCAAGTATCTTATATCCTTTTCCATATCATTTAGGAGAAATGAGAGTGGTAACTGTAATGTCCTCCTCATCTTCCCCTCCATTATAAATCCAATATTTAATAGCTTTTTCTTCTTTTTCTTCTTCTAGGGAAACTAAGGACTGCACAAAAGTGCCAAAAAGAGTCATGGTAGATGCAGAAGGTTTCTTTTTGGTAGACGGCTTCCCATAAGACCAAGGGGATATAGGTAGAGAAACAAGAGAGTTTAAAGTGTATTCACCATACCAAGGCTCATCATTTTCAATTTTTATTCCCACTCTATAAAGGATAGTGTTGGCTCATGAGAAGAGCGATTGTGCGGAACTAGTGTTTTAGTAGCAAACAATGTGTTGATGGACATTTAGTTGTCAATAGGGAAAACTATTTTAGTACCATTAAAAGGGAACTTGATGCACTAATGGTACGTAGAAGGCACCGCTTGCATGTCATGAATCCATTATCATCCCAACAATAAATTATTTCCAAGGGATATATCTAGGACTTGGAAAACAACATCCTTCTCCACTTGACCAACTTTGATTGGTAGCACAATTAGACCCTTGGAAGGTATTTCAACCTCATCATAGGATTTTATAGTGATCTTGAACTTAGGGTCAATAGAAAATTCTAACATGCCCAACTATTGGATCATGTTGAATAAAATAATGTTTGACCTTGTACCATTGTCTATCAAGAGTACAAAAGATCTAGACTTCAACATGGAGAGCAAGGTTGTGGGGATGATTGAGAGCTCGGTCATCTTCTTCAAAAAAAAGTGAGGTAGTGAGGTGAAGAGATATGATTCACCATAGCTTGGAATTGTTCCACATCAATGTCTATGGGAAAGTTGGCAGAGCATAAAGCTTTTTTGAGGATATCCTTGTGCAAAACAAATAACTCTAATAACTCAAAAATGGAAATTTGAGTTGGTGTGCATTACAGTTGGCTGACAAGATCATAATTGGACATCTTGGAACTAGTTGGTTGTTTAGAAGATGAAGCATTCTTAGGATCCTGGGAAACTTTTAGAACAACCTGAGACTGCCCCCTAGTAATGGCATTAAGTGATTCACTTTATGATGGAAAAGAATCGGTCACCTGGAGCACCACCTTAAGTCAAGAGTCATTATGGTATTGAGGAACATTGTGTGTTTTTTAGACAACTTTGGTCATTCATCTACATATTAGTTGTCATCATTAGAATTTTCCATGCATAAATACTCAATGGGTTCAAGCATGCCTATAACATTGTGTATGTTAGCATAAGCATAGCTAATCTTGGAATCATGATTCTTTTTAGTAGATTTAGAGGTTTCACCTTACTCTTATTCTGGTAAGGGTTGTTTAAAATCTTTGTCATTAGCATTTTTGGCAAGAGCATTTGTGACAACTTTTCCTTCCTCAATAAGATCTTGAATTATATCTTTGAGCTTAAAATAGTTCCCGTGTTGCGACCCTTGCTTCGATGATAATTTCAGATATGATCCTTTCTCCACCACAGGGGTTTGCTCAGTGGATCATAGGGTGGGGAATTAGTTGGTAATGTAATCAGCTTTTTTGCAATTAGATTTTTTAAGATCACTTCATAGGGCTCAACCATTGGTGTATAAACACATCATTTCTTGGTAAACTTAGAGCTCTTGTCAAGTGTTTGTGGTTTCACATTTTTTTGTTGCTTTGTGGCATAGATGGAAATAGAAAGATTAAACATAGGTTACTTGGTATTAGGAGTGTCGACTACTCCATCATTGAAAACATACTTGGTTTTATTCCAAGGTTTTCCTTTGTCTTTACCATTTCCATTGTTGTTCTTGTCTTTGTTTATGACAATATCACCCCTTTTGATAGCAACATCTTCAATATGATACATACTCTCAACCATGGCATTGAAGGATGTGAATAAATATTTCCTTAGATTAAAGTATAATTCCAGTACAAGTGTATTGACAAAATATATTTATTTTTTCAGCCTTAGGAACTTGTTGGGGATAGTGAGAGTATAAGGATCTCCATCGTTGAAGATATGTTGCAAAGGGTTCTCCCAAATTTTTTTTGATGTTGCATAAGTCCAACACTATTATAGGATGTTGACTATTATAGGAGCATTATTAGACAAAAAATTGCACAAGCTCATCAAATTTTTTAATAGGAGGACTCAATTTGGTGAACCATTCCATAGCTTGGCCTCTTAGACTCCTAGGAAATAATCATACAAGAAAGGTGTATTCATGCATAAAGTCCATGTTGAGAGCATAAAAATGCCTCACATGATCATGGGGATCACCATTTTCATCATATTTGTCATACTTAGGAACCTCTATATCCTTAGGAAATATTAGCATATAGAGAGTCCTATTAAATGGAAGAGCACATATTGATTCAACAAATGAAGTTTTAGGCGATTCTTTTAAATTTTGCAATTGTACAAATTGTTTCCTCAACTCTTGTATTTCTTCCATTAAGAATTTGGCCTCAGTGGGTTCTCATTTTGGAATTATGCACTCTTTATCAAAATCTTGAGGGAGTTTCCATCCTCTTACTACCATGTATTGGAAGTATTGATCTTTGTTTTCCACTAAAGCTCTAAGCATTAGTTTTTGAGAAAAGTCGTCTTGTTGGAATTCTATAGCATCCTCACTAGTCACCTCTTCATCACTTTCATGATGAGAAGGGCATGTGCCCATGGTAAATTTAGGAGTTATTGGAGGTGTCTTGTTGCCATCATTTCCACCAAAAGGATTTCGAGAACAAGTCTCCTTGTTCCCTTTATGACGAGTATGGTTATTGTTTTTAGCTTGTTGATGTTCTTTCTCCCTAGCATACATGGCTTCCAAGATCCTTTGATTTTCACATGCTTGTTCTTCTTAACAACATTGGACTTCATCAGGCTGCACTGTGGTGACAATACCATTCTCACCCTTAGGTGTCTCACAGGATGTGCCAAACAAGTTTTCAAAACTGTAAAGCAGATTATGCCTAACGTTAGTTGTTTGTGTTTTAATAGGCTCAGGGTCTTCTACACAAGGTTGTCCATAAGGACATCTAGGTGGGGTTTCCAATTATTTGAAAACAAAAGGGGTATGACTACTACTCCTTGTATCACCTAATATCTAGTAGTGTAAATTGAATACTAATACTAACAAGAGCATTAACAAAACTAAACAAAGATAACACTTAAGATAGGACTCAATGGTTATCACCAAAAAAGGAATCAAACCAAGAATGGTAAGCTCCTTATGGTATAACCCATGATGAAGTATATTTTTCCCTAATAAGTATAGATGTGTTCTCATGATTTTGCTCAAGCTTCAAGTGGATGGATGGTGTACATGGAGGATGGTTTCAACAATTGAGGTATGGAGGAATTTCAGCATCATAATTGTATTTTGGTAGTTTTCAAGCTCTCAAAATAGCATTATAACATTTCATGAAAAGGTGGATGATGTTTGTGAAGGGAGAGGGTTCCATTTATAGGCCAAGGGGTAGAGAGATGGATGGTCAAGATGCAAAGATGACAAGATGGTGAGGGAGGGTCAAGATGCACTCAAAAGGGAGCACATGGATTGTGTTTGTTTAAAGCCAATTGGGAGGTGACACTTGTCAAAAGGAGGATGAGTGTGAGAGGATAGGATAAGGGTTGGTCAAAGGAGTAATGAGGGAGGTTGAGTATGTAAGAGGGATGTAGGAGCCATAAAGGGGGGTGTAAGAGTCATAAGTGAGGATGTAAGAGATGTAAGAGTCATAAATGTTGGAGGGTGAGGGTGAGGATGAGTTTGTTGACTTTGGCTTGGGTTAGCAAGTCTTAACCCTTGCTTAAGGTTGTGCACATGTTTAGGAGGGGAATTAGGATTAGCTCAGAAAGGGGGTTAGCAGATAAGTGGTTTAACTTTGATGAGATGGGTTAGTTAGGTGACTAAGTGAGGTTAGTATGGGTGAATGGGTTGGATTAGGGGTTAGGATAGGGTTTAGGAATTATTTTAGGATTTTAGATATTTTATTATATGATTTATTTAATAAAATGGGGATATGAAATTAAATTAAATAGATTTGAGGATTTATTTAATTTAATAGAGGAAAAGGGGTTTAATTGATAAATTGATTTTGGGTTATCATTTGATTTTATCAATTAGACTATAGTTAATTAAATACATTAATTAACTAGGGGATGACGATTAATTAATTAAATAGTAAATATTCAATCAATAATGTCCTAGGAGATGACTAAATACAATTACCTAATTATGTAATCATATTTAGGTGTCTACATTTTGCCCCTCTTTGACATAATGTTGAAACAACACTATTTCAAAGAAGTTCAAATATAAACGATGCGAAGAAGATTTCTTAAAGTAACGTGTTTGCCCTATTTTTAAGTAGAGGAGAAGAGAATGGACTAGGTGATTCCCCCTCAAGAAGGTGGCAGGGAAAGAATACGAGGCACAAAAACTTTTTAAAAAATTTGCAGTAAGCCTATGGGGGATAGGAGGACATGGAAGAAGGAAAAATAGGTAAAAGAGAGAAAAGAGAGAGAGAGAGAGAAGAAGGGTGGTGGGCAATAGGGGGTTGCAAGAGGCGCTAAAGAGGTAGCTAGGGCACCAGGGGGGCCTATAAATGGTTGGAAGAGGGCTAGAAAGGGTCATTTTCTTTTAGACAGATGCGAAGATATTGTTGCCAGGAGCTCTAAGTTGGATTCTATAATGGCAGCTATTAGACAATCAGAGCATCGATCTGATGTTTTGCAATGAGTATGAGTGTGGCAAATGCCTGATCGTTCAATAGGGTCAAAAAATTCTTTGTGATTTTTTATTTTTTAGTAGGTTAGAGCATTCCTGTGAAAGAAAAAATGCAATCCCATGGACTTGGGTCTTGTAGGAATATGTGCAAGATTAGTGGGATCATGATCCTATGAAAATAGATAAGTAGAGGTATAAAATTAGCTTGAGAAGTAGGCTGTGTGGGATCACGTATTTGGGGAAAAACTTTACATGGGGACGAGGGTAACTAGGTGAGATCATGATCCTACTAGGGAAAATGTGAATAACTCTGTGGGTATGCAATCCCGTGATAAAGAGAAGGTCAATGAAAGAATGGGAGAGGGTTGATTAGGGGGGAGAAAAGACAAAATGGATCTCACAGGAACATGGGTCTACAAGATCGCTAGGTTAAGGTTGTGCATGAATGCAAGCAAGAATATAGGTCAAACATGCAAAGGATGGGAAGGTCAATAGGCAATCCGTGGGAACATATCCATGCAAGATCATGAGGTTTTAAGGTTCATAGGAATGCATTTGGGGGAACATGGGTTTTTAAGAATAAAGTAGGAAAAATAGGGGTTGGGTAAGATAAGGAGTGGAATGCTAGGGTAAGGAAAGTATGGAAAAGAATACTAATATATGATTGGGTTTTTGGTGTGCAGTGGTCACTAGATGCCTTAGTGTCATGCGAATGATGAGCAGTGGTGCTATGTGTAGGAGATTAGCTGATGGCCATAGATTGGGTGAGGATGGAGGACATTGGGCTCAAATACCTAGCAAGGTTTCCCCACACATAGATATACATGGCTATTGTTACAGCCCTGTGCAAGCAGTGGCATAGAGAAATAGCTACCTTCCACTTGTTGAAAGCAGAGATGATGGTGACCTTGGATGATGTATACTAGATCCTCAAATTGCTAGTACAAGGGACATCAGTGATTGCAACTAGAGAGATGATGTTAGAGGTTGTAGTGTAGGGATTGGTTGGGCTAGGGGTTACATTTCAATTTCAGAGAGGATAGTTTACATTAGATGAGCATCTGGATCGAGTGGCCCCTAATAGACACATTTACTTCTATGTGTGTGAGCTGATCTCCATATACATTGCCCTAGATATAGGAGGGACTGGAGTGACATTGGCACTAATCCTAGTAATCATGTGGATGGTAGATGTAGGAGTCCCCTCTACGTGGGGATCATTGATGTTGGCAGAGTTGTATAGGAATCTTCACCAGATAGTGTACTAAGGAGCTGATCAATAGGGGAGGAGCATAGGGTTCCCCACATTATTATAGGTATGGGCTTGGGAGGACATTGTAGTATTTAGGCCAATTGGATAGAGAGATAGGTAGGCAGAGGAGATAGTGGCATACAGATGGGGGAGCCATTGACATACCACAACACAGAGCATGTGGACTACTAGATAGTCTAGGTGGATGAGATTGTGATAATGGTATGGAGACCCTACATGGGTTTAGGGCCATGGACAGAGGAGGAATAGTAGCTACCCTACACTATATCCCCTTGTTTCATTTTTGGATGGTGGGAGTACATTGTTGAGTAGTACCGATCGAGCAGGGCCATGTGGCAGTTTGGATGGAGACAGGTGGCTCCCAAGGAGCTGAACTGGTATCAGCGAGTGATGTGTGACCCATTTTCTATGTATGGACCAACATTTTGGAGAGAGGGTTTTCTTCGAGGTTGGATATAATTAGAGCCACAGAAGTGGGATTGGTTTGGTGGGGCAGCAGAAGCAGGCTCCACTCAGAAGTACTGAGCTGGTTTTTAGTGGTTGAGACAATTAGGCCAAGCACAGGTTACTAGGGCAGTCGTGGTGGCAAGAGAGTTAGCTTGAGATATGTGGTAGGAGAGATACATAGTGAGAGGGCTACAACAATGGGCATAGGTCATTGCACAAGAGGAGTGACTAGTGTGATAGAGGTGAAGGGTAGGGAGGTAGGAGAGAGGAACACAGCTAGAGAGAGGAGAGGAGAGAGGGGCAAAGTCAGAGAGAGGAGGAGAGGAGACTTTAGACAGAGGAGGAGTAGAGGCCAGCATGGGGTGATGGAGGAGGGTCATTTGCAGGGGGAGGGGATGATGGATGGCTAGCCCATTATGCATCACTACAGTAGACTCATGATGCTACTAGCCAACTCCTACGCAACACATAGCAGGAGTAGGATCAGCTTAGGGTAGAGTGAGATTAGCTATGGAAGGAGCGAGATGTGGCAATGGGCTAGGTGGATAGGGTGGGGATTGAGGTGGAGAGACTGCAGATGGAGTTGGGTCAGATGGAGGGGAGTTTGGATGTGGTGATCCTATAGAGGAAGGCTATACAAGCAAGGCTAGACTCCATGTAGTAGGAGCAAGACCGACTGGTGGTGGAGGTGGTGACCCTATGAGTGTAGGTGGTAGGGGGTGGAAGGATGGAGGATTTGAGGGAGAGGGTGGAATTCTATCAGGGTAGGTACCATGCAATGGTCCCAACAAACCAGATAGAGTACTACAGGTGATTGACATGTTCAAGTACAACTAGGACCCACATAGGGATGCAGGGAGGGTGGGGGAGAGTGGATGGAGTACTAGGGGCTCACAGAGTATAGAAAAGTCTTAGTGAACTAGGAAGAGTTGTAGGATAGGACAGAGCTAGAGGTGAGAGATAGGGATGAGGGGGAGGAAGGATGAGGCAAAGAGCTTAGGGACAAGAGGAGGATTGATGGGGTCACCACTTCCACCACCAGTAGCACTTAGAGTAGGTAGGGACATAGAGAGGGATCCATATGTGTAGGCATCAGATTAGGGAGACCAGTGATATGTTGGATACATTTTGTATAGTTAACATTTTGTTGTCTATATCAGTAGTTTTGAGATATATGTATATTTTTGTGTGGGCACAGACCCATTGTAGCGATATGTATGATATAGGTACTATATATTTGGACTTTGATGGACTGTATTCATTTATTCTTTCATTGATTCTTTGCAGAGGATATATATATATATATATATATATATAGAGAGAGAGAGAGAGAGAGAGAGCAGAGCATTCTTTGGGGTAGGATATGTGTTATGGATTTATGATTCTATGAGTATGGTTATGATGTGAGTTTTATGTATGTTTAGATGTAGATGAGAGACTGATATGTTTGATATGCAAGATGTGATATTGGATGAGAGATATGATATTTGCTAATGATTTTTGATGCAGGGAGAGATATGATATGGCTGATAGTTTGTGATGCAGGATGGGACTTTTAAGGATAGATATGATATTGTTGATAGTTTATGATGCAAGATGTGATGTATTCTATTGATAGCATGGGATTTGATTATCTATGATAGTGCACATGTGATATGATATTTTTTGGTGTGATTTTGATGATGTGAGTTGCTATGATAGCGCTAACATGATGGGATATAGGTTTTGATGTGATTTTAAGATGTGATTTGCTTATGATATTGTAGATATGATGTGATATAATTTGATGTGATCATTGATGATGCGATTTCCTTTGATGGTATTTGATATGTGATTGTATGATGATGAGAATGTTTATATAGTATTTAAAATGAACACAAAGATAAGCGACAAATTTAAAATGAATCACCCATTTAAAGATGGACGACATATTTAAAATAAATCACCAACTAAAGGATAAACATGAGATTTATGATATGTTAAAATAAACACAAACTAAAGAATAAAGATGAGATTTATGCTATGTCAAAATGAACACAAACTAAAATATGAGATTTATGATATGTTAAAATGAACACAAACTAAAACATGAGATTTATGTGTTAAAATGTACACAAACTAAAGATGGATTACAACCTTAAAATGAATTCACAAATTAATGATAAATGACAATGGTAAAATGAATAACAAACTAACAATGAATGACAATGTTTAAAAGAATGAATCACAGATTTGAAAAAGAACACAAACAAACTAAAACAAAGAACGTGAAAGTTATGATATGTTGAAATGGACACAAACTACCATTACACGAATTTGATGATAAGCTAAAATGAACACAAACTACAAGAGGAATGTGAGACTTATGATAAGCTCTTGATGATAACATATGCGAAGTGAGCTAAAATAATGAACAGTGAAGGGAAGATTGAATGCTAGGAGATGAGAGAGAGCCAAGGTATGATAAAAGGGTATAACCTATAATAATACAACATGCTAGATTCTAGGAGGTAGGGAGATAGTGAATAAATGTAGGCAATGATGACAATACTGAGATACATGATGAACTAGGATGGTGAGATAGGAAAATCAATACCTGAATTAGGATAATGATCTATGATATTAAAAGTGATTGTAAAACATAGGAGATATTGACTCTAAGGAGAATGATGTTGGAAAATGAGTAATCGAAAAACTCATAGTCAAGAGGATAGTAGAGATTAGAGCTAGGATAGTGACTTATGATAAGGATCACATCATGATGGTGGTGAAATTGTATCCTAAGGAATGAAAAGTTGTAAGAGTAGGATAAAGAAAAGAAGTCAATGTTTGATGATTTGAATAAAAAAGATTCTAATAGTGGAAAAAAAAGATAAAGTTTTGAGAGAGATAGGTGATATAAAGGAAGAGGATACCATGAGTTATAATAGGAAAGGGAAAAAAATAACAAGAAAGCAAAGGTGGGGTGTATGTGAAGCTTGAGAGTAGGTTACTTTGGGAGGAAATATAACCATGTAGTGTGAGCACTTTATTTGATATAGGAATATTAGAGATCTACCAAGGTTACTAAGAACATCAAGGCCTTTTCACTAATATTACATAGGACTAACTCAAACAAGCATGCAAGGATTTTCCTAGCATCACACATCAGTCTCGGAGAGATTAGTGTGGGAACGATGCTAGGTGATCCACAAGCAAATGATATTGCCCAAATACATCATGTTATTAGAAATGAAAACATGTTTGAAATATGCAAGGGTGATATTTGACTCACTCATAAGCAGAAAAAGACTGTGAGTGAAACCATGCCTTTATGTTGCCCCAGTCAAAACACACCATGATATGAAATGATCATGGTAACCTTGAGGAGGGAACAACTAAAATCATGGGGAAGTGACCAATCAAAATATACAAAAACCAAAGAATTAAAAGAAAGAACAAAAGTGCAAAAGAGTAACCTTTTGCTAAAGAGATCGGGATGATTGTCTACTGACGAGCTTAAAAACCAAGGAAGAAAAACTTGGAAAGGATGCTAAGATGAGGGCATATAAGATATTGAAAAAAGGGGACAATAACTTCTTGTCTATAGACAATGGGCTAGGGAGAAAGGGTATCACAATAAGACCTAAAAAATATGTACAAGCACAACTATACAATGACTGGGAACTTAGGAACATATGATAAAATATGGTAGTAGGTATGTATATGAAGGGGAAAAGCTCAGGATGAGAAGACAACATTGTTATAATACAATTATTGTTACAGGGGTGTGATATGTAAAGCACAATTATTTGTTACAAGGATTATGATACTGTTATATTTACAAGATTATGATACATAGGATACAAGTGTTAGGACAAGGATATGATACACAACATACTATTTGCTAGATAGGATATATATGGTAAAGTACAAGGATGAAAAACACCTAATAAGATACATGTGGTAGAGTACATCGGTAGGGTATATCTGATATGATATATGGGGTATATATGAATGGGACCTATATTATAGGAGCTAGGTGGGATGCTGCAAAGTGCGGAGTGTTGGAAGGTGATGTTGCGAGGTGTGGTGGGAGTGTAAATAGTAAAGCTATGAGGAACATTTTGAAAAAAATGGGGAGATGGGTGATGTGGTATGGAGTGGTGATGAGGGAGACATGCATCATTGATAGATAATAAAAATGATAAGTACACCTGGTGCCTAATTTCTAGGTTTATACCAGGGTACCTATCCAAGGCGCTTGAATTGCCAAGTTTTCACCATTTGACGCTTGTTTTTGTTTACCTATTTTTTGACTGAGAACTTTGTTTTTAGGCATAGAATTTCTTAAGGTGAATGATGTTGGTAGGATCATTCAAGACTTTTCCTTCAAGTATACATAGTTGATAGGCTCCTGAGCCAAAAGATGTTGTGACCACATAAGGACCAAGCCATTTGGGCTCAAATTTGCCTTTCTTTTCTTAGTCAGTCTGAACCTTCATATTCTCTTTGAGGACCATGTTGCCTTCTTAAAAATTGTGCGGATGGACCATCCTATTGAAATTTCACTTGAGACAATTCTGGTAGACCATGAGGTGGTCATAGGCCTATTTCCTTTTCTCATCAAGTAAATCAAGCTAAGTATGTCAAGCCACTCTGTAATCTTCATCAGATATTTGGCCTCATAGAGAAATTTGAAGGGATGGGAGTTCAAACTCAATAGGTAATACTACTTTAGCACCATAAACCAAGGAGTATGGGGTTGTGCCGATGGATGTACAAAATGAGGTGCAGTATGCCCATAGGACGAGATTGATTTGTAAGTGCCAATCATGTCAAAAATCATTGACAACTTTCTTTGGGATTTTAAGTAGGGTTTTATTTGTTTCCTCTACCTAACCGTTACCTTGTGGGAAGTATGGGCTAGAAAAGTGGTGATGGATGTGAAGGGAAGTGCACAATTCCTCCATATTTAGGTTTTCAAAATTACCTCCATGGTCGATAAAAATGGTAGCCAGGATGCCAAAGTGATATATGATATGATATAGGATAAATTTGGACACTTAAACTCTCATTGTAGTGACAAGGGCGATCCACTTAGTGAAATAATCAGTGGTGGTGATTATCCACTTGTGTCCTTCTGAAGAAAGTGGTATGATAAGACCAACAAGATCAAACCCCCAACAGGAAAAAAGCCATGGTGGTGCTATAGGTTGCAGATCCTAAGCCAAGGCCTAGATTAAATTAGCATGTTTTTGATAGGGTAAACATCATTTCACAAATTCACATGCATCATGCTCTAGAGTAGGCCAATAATACCCAGCTCAAAGAATTTGGTTAGCTAGAACCATCCCACTCGTGTGAGCACCACAAAGTCTAATGTGTACCTCCTTGAGAACCATTGCAGCTTTATTTTGGTGTAAACATCAAGAGATATTATCATGATAACCATGACAATATAGGGTTTGGATGATGATAGTATAACAGGAAGCTCTATGAATAAGGTTTTGGCATTGGGTATGTATGAGATGGGGAGATATGATACCATTTAGTCGGTAAGCATGAGTTCCATGGTACCATGGGGATTGGGGACCAACCAAGATGCATACCCATGTTGACTCATCATTCTCATATGCAGGTTCATGCAGCTGCTCGACCAAGAATTCATACTATGTAGCCTCATGCGATATTTCCAAAAGGGAACCAATAGTAGCCATGTCATCTGCTACCTTATTTTGTAGTGTAGGTATCTGTGTGAATTGGAGTTGAGTAAAATTTTCCTTTAATTGATCAACCAACTCCTTGTAAGGTAGTAGCTTGTCATCTTTGGTCTAATATTCATTCAAGGCTTGTTTGATGATAAGCTAGAAATTACCATAGACCTATAGCTTCGTGATATTCCATTCAATGGCTATCTTGAGCCTTGCAACAAGGGTTTCATACTCTAAGATGTTATAGGTACACTAAAACTTTAGTTTGAAAGATTTAGGAATGTAATCTCCTTGAGGTGTGACCAAGAGTATGCCTACACTAGAGCCATGAGATGTGTAAGAGCCATCAAAGTATAACTTCCAAGATGGTTGTTCTTCTATCTAATAGAGGTGTTCATCTAGGAATTCCATAATGAGAGGGTGGTCCGCAACCAAGGGTGCATTTGCCAAGTGATATACAATAGCCTAGCCTTTGTTGGCCTTTCTATCAACATATTAGATGTCAAATTCACTAAGAAGCATAACCCATTTAGCCAAGCATCCTATGAGTACTGTGCAAGATAACATGTATTTTAATGGATCAATTTTGGATATTAGTTGCACAGTGTGGCTCAACATGTAATGATGCAATTTTTGAGTGGAAAATACCATAGCTAAGCAAGCCTTCTCCATTAGTGTGTAATTGAGCTCATATCCCACTAAGGTATGATTGATGTAGTAAATAGCTCTTTCCTTTCCTATATCATCAAGTTGCACTAGAAGAGCACCTAATGCTGTGGGAGTAGCTATTATGTGCAATATGAGAAAATGCCCTACAACTGGAGGAACCAAAATAGGCAGATTAGCCAAATATTGCTTGATGAGCTGAAAGTTGCACTGGCAAGTAGGGTCCCATGTGAAGTTCTAATCCTTCTTACATAGATGTGTAAACGATTGGCATTTATCAATGAGCTGGGAGATGAACTATTTGACTGATTGAAGTTTCCCCTATAGAGAATGAAGGTGCTTGAGTGTCTTAGGAGGAGCCATATCCATGATGGCTTTGACCTTTTTAGGATCAATATCAATACCATGTCATGATATAATGAATCCCAAGAGCTTTCCTGAGCTAACATTGAAGACACATTTCTTAGGATTGAGCATGAGATGATATTTGGCCAATCAATTAAACACTTCCTCGAGACGAGATAAGTGATCAAGGGCATTAAGAGATTTAACTAAAATATCATCTACATAATCCTCAAGAATCTTATTGATTAGGTCATGGAAGATGACCATCATGGCACACTGATATGTTGCCCTAGTGTTCTTTAGCCCAAATGGCATCATGTTATAACAGAATGTGCCCCGAGGTGTAGTAAATGTTGTCTTATGTTGGTCTTCCTCTACTATATGAATCTGGTTATATCAAAAGAAACCATCCATGAGTGACAAGAGCTCATGACCTGTTATGAGATCAACAATCATGTCAATATTTTTTAATGGGAAGTCATCCTTCAGATAAGCTTTGTTGAGATCTCTGAAGTCTGTGCAAATTTTGATATCACCAGAAGGTTTTGTAATAGGTACCATGTTGGAAATCCATTAAAAATAATCTATTGGGTGAATGATTTTTTCCTCCAGTAACTTTTCTAGCTTTGCTTTAACCAATAAAGAAAATTTGGGGTGCATCTTGTAGAGCTTTTGCTTGACAGGTTTGGCCTTTGGATCCATGGCCCAATGGTGAACTACTAACTTGGGGTCCAACCCCAACATTCCTTGATAGGACCATGCAAAGAAACCAACATTCTCATGAAGGACTTAAATGAGAAGATTTTCCTACTTAGGTGGTAGAGATGTTGCGATATATGTGATATGTGGTATCTCATTCAGACTAATATTGACTGGTCTAGTTTCTTCGGTCAAGATTAAATATATGGGAGGCTTGTGCTCCTATGGGGGAACAATGAAATCTCCATCTGCAAGTACTTGAGAGAGGTTTTCACCATTAGATACATCTTTTATTTTTATTTCATTTTTTGAGTCATCCAATGGTGCCCCAGAGGATTTTTCACTAGAGGATGTTTTGCTTTTTCTTTTTTCCTTTTTTGTTTCTTTTTTCATGTCAATTTTGCAACTAGAGATTTCCTCCTCCACAAAGTAACTTGTTGGATCTATTTTGTAGACATATACTAATGGTGGTGGTAGTAATTTATGTGGTGTTTCTACCCCCATTAATTTAACGAGTGCATGCTCGGTAGAGAATTTGTCAACATGGACAACACTTGGTTGGTCCCAATCAATGAGTTCAGGATGACCAAGTGGTAGGTGTATAATATTTAATGATAATTGGGAGAGCATAGATGCTCCTAGGATAATTTCATCAAGGAAAATATCATCATAGGATTTATTTTCTACTTCCTCATAAATATATTTGACCTTAATGAGACTGGTGTGGATGTTCGTGAAGGCATGGCCTTCTTCTGTAGTGCCCCCAGTTATGGGGAGTCCATAGCCTAAGCCTTGATTTTTATTTTCTAGGTATGCTTCTACAGGCTACCTAATACCTGATTCTAGACTTTCTAGACCACCTCCTTGATAATCCCATTGTTCAGTGGCCAAGCGATGTGACCATGGGTACTTCTGTTTAAAGTGATCAAGCAACTCTTTACTCTTTGGAGGTGGCTCCTCGTATAGGCATGTGTTAATATCTGGCATAGTTTCCTCCCCATTGAGGATACATTTGGTAATAAAAGTGGTAGGGCCCATCTATTTGAGTTGAGGGGTGGTTTCTAGTCTTGGCCTTGATGTGTCGGGTGTCCTTGAGTATGTGGATCAAGTGGTAGGGCACCGACAACAAAAGATCTGAGATATTGTACTTGCCACAACCTTGGTAGTTGATCCTAACCGTGGAAAGAGTGGAGGCTAAAATGGTATCTAGATCATGGTAGGTGCAAGAGGAACTAGTCATGGTGTGGCCAATTTCAATTCTAGGACAATGGTTGGTGTATGAAGCTTTGACTGCATTGCAATAAGAAAAGGGTTCAAGATCTGCATGGATGGTTACCTCGGTGCCATTATGCAAAAATTTGATGCACTAATGATATGTCGATGGAATGGCCTTCATGGCATGAATCCATGGATGGCCATGGAGGATGTTGTATGAAAGGTTAAAATCAACTCTGTGACAAACTATTTTTTGAGTGGTTGGGTCGACTCCAAAAGGAAGCAAGATGGTTCCTTCAATGGTGCGCTCTAAGTTGTCATATGGCTTGATGGTGATTAACTCATTGATGATATCTACCTTAGTGTAGCCTGCCTGTCTGATGAATTATAAAGTACATAGATTCAAAGCCAATCCATTGTCTATCATGACCCATTTGACTACAAAGTTGAAAACCATGATAGCTATGCGAAGTGGAAGGATATGATCAAGTTCAACTACTAGGATGTTGGTGGTTTTGAAGGATAAAGTACATGATGTGGAAATATGGCCAACCAAGTTGCAGAAATCAATGGAATTTATGTCAGTGGGGGTGTGTGACTCATGTAGAATACTATTGAGGATCTCTTAGTATAGTGGGCTTATTCATAAGAGATCGAGAATGGAAATTTGAGTTGGTGTGTTTCTAAGCTGTTCCAAGATATTGTATTGTGGTCCTAATGAGGATGATCCTGATGAAGGTGCTCTAGATGGTGATGGTCTTGATGGTTTAGGCATAGGTGGGCCAGCTACATTGAGTTGAGCTCGGCAAGTAGTAATTGCACATCAAGTATCTAGGCCTTTGACATTTATAACATTGATGGATGGCTCAACTTGTGATATGCAGCTGATAAGGCTCCCATAGTTCAAATATGTTGAGGTATAGTTTTAAGAATTACCTCATTTGTCACCTTGTTTATTTGGAGCATTGTTTGATTTGTTGACAAGAGGGTTTGTAGGAGCTTTTCCTAGGTTTTTTTTATGAGGATCGAAAGCATTTTGATACATCATCAACCATGCATTAGGTGAAGCTTGTGCCCCCACTGTGATCTCTTTCTGGTCAATGAGGTCTTGGATATAATCTTTGAGTTGCATGCATTTAAGGGTAGTATGTCCTTTGATGCGATGGAATTTGTAAAACTCATTATCTTTATACTAGGATGCTCTAGAATGATTAGGTTCCAACGGTTGTGTTTGCAGATATCAAACAAGATTATCCTTGGCTAGTTTTTCAAATATTGCACCAAGGGGTTTCCCTCAGCAGGTTGTACACACATGGTTGTCTTTGACCACGTGGTTTCGGTCCTACTAAAAGTGTAATGTCATTGGTTTGATTGTGATGGGTAGGTACTTGCTAATTGTTTTGAATGGGTGGTTTTTGATAAGGTTTTTGTTGATAAAATGTGGTGAGAATATTGGTAGCTGCCCCAAAAATATGAACATGTCGGGTGTTGGTGACACCATCTGTCATCGTATTTTACTTTTTATTCCAATACTAGGTTTTGTCATTGTTTGTGCCTCATTCTTGGGTGTTTTCCTTGTAAAGTCTAATGACACCATCCTTGATGAGCCCTTTTTCAAGTCCTATCCCCTTTTCCTTAATGTCCATGTATGTTTGTAGACAGTTCATAAACATTTGATGGGAAAGACTAGGATGTGCATTATTTATGAACATTTTGACAAGGTGACATTCTGGGATGGTATATGAGATTCTAGTTGTGAGGATTTGCCAATGTTGTAAGTATTCTACAAGGCTTTCTCCCCCTTTTTTCTTGGTATGAACTATGTCTACTATAGATAATTCAGTTTTGACAAGATAGGTGTGTTGAGCCACAAAGGCTTCAAAAATATCAACAAGGGTTTTAATAGTACCCTGAGGGATATGACAAAACCATTCTAGGGCTGGTCCTCCTAAGCTTTTTGGAAAAATTTGCATGAGGAACACATCATTATAGGCCACTTCTTGACAATGCATATAGAATTCCTTAACATGTGTGACTGGATCACTTTTCCCCCTAAATTTATCAAACTTGGGGATCATCTCAAAATGTTTAGGAAATGATGTCATTGTGATAGTTTTTTCAAATGGATATGGGCAATCATTTTCAAATTAAATTTTTTTAGATTTCATCCCATCTTTGAGGGCCTTGAGAGCATTTCTCATTTCCTCCCATTTAGAGTTTATAGGTGGAGGAGTGGATACCCCTAATCCAAGTGCCCCCAATGTAGGATACCTGACAAATTCTGAAGATTGATGTGGAAAATCTTGATTTCCATATGGTATCTATGGAAAAATAGGTTGCACAACTAGTGGTATGGATGCTATGGGCTATTGCAATGTAGTTTGTGCATATTTTTGCATCTACAGACAAGATGGTTGGTGGGGAGACTAAGTATTAGGTTGTTGCCCTACGAGATAATTTTGCATGGATACTTGAGCATATTGTTGGCATGATGAGGGCAACTAAAAGGATGGTAATGTTGATAATGTCTGAGCCATGCTTTGGGAATATATACCTTGTCCAATATATGTGGCTTGTGCTTCTACTTGAGAAAATGACATATTATGAATAGGTGCAAGGTAATTAATCTGAGGTAGAGCATTCACAATAGGGAATTGTAGTGGTGGGGTGTTTTGGCTATTGCCTAAAGGTGGCATAGAAAATTAGTTGGTAAGGGGTGGTAGGGAATAGCTTTGTTAAGTGATGGATGAAAGTGCTTGAGGTGTGGACATGGATGCAGTGCTAGAGGGAAGGCTAGTGGTAGGCCCTTGTGCCATAGCAACATTCCAAGGTCCCAAAGGAAATGAGGCTAAAGAGCTTTGGCTAGCTAGAAAGGGGTTGATATTCATGTTGGGTGGGATGGAAGATGAGGTATTTGATCCTAGTGGCAAAATTTGAGTAGTAAATGGACTAGGTGTGTTGTGAGGTGGAAGTGAAAAGGTAGTGTTACTAGATGCAAATAGAGGATTTTGTGGAGTAGGAAAATGAGTGATGGAAGTAGATGCAAATGATACACTTTGGGTTGGTTGGGATGTAGCATGTGCTAAGGATTGAGGGAGGATGGGATGGGTGTTTTGTGGAATGGGAGCAGGCACCTGGGTTGAGGGTATATGCAGGTCTACAGGTTTCATCTGAGGTGGTTGATACCCTTTATTGAGTGACAAGAAAGGATCAATAAGGAAAAATGACCCTGTAGATGGTGGTTAACATCCAAATAGAGGGTGTGTACGATATGAAATTTCAATAGGTGGTGGACGCCAAAATTCAAAGGCACCAACATCATCCCTCAAGAATTTTTCCATGATGGTTTTCTTGTTTTAGTCTATGATGGTATTAACAATGGTTGCATGACTAGGTTGGTTCATGAAAGCATCAATATCTATGGAAGAACTTGCCTCTTTTGGGAGTTGCAGGTGTGGATCTAGTGGCATCATGGAAACTATAGTGTATGGTGGAGCTCGAGATGTGTTACTACTATGACTAAGATCCATGTCCTTCTTTTTTTGTGTGTTCTTACCAAAATGTGTGGTGGGTGGCATTGAAGGATGAGTTTCCTAAGGATAAAACTGCAAAGAGGGATGATGCTAAGTGTATATGATACTTTTAGGAATCTAAATGATATGGTGCTAAGTGAAGGAGGTTATGTTTCCCTTAAATATGATTGTGGAAATGTGATGGTGATATGAAATGTGTGGCCCAAACATTTGGCTCAAGGTGATGTGGGACACAAATGACAACCTATTTCCAGAAAATGATGAGTTTCAAGGATAACTATGATGGTGGGATTAATGATGCTAAATGTTTCTAAGCAAGGAAATGGTGGAAGGTGCTAGGTTTTAATAATGCATGTGGAGCATTCTTTTTTGAAAACCTAAGATGGGAGGAGGTGATCCTATTTTAAATGGTTGTATGTGGTGGTGGGGTTTTACATGAAAGACTAAACCTATGAGGAGATAAGTGCACAAGTGTGTGTGGAAAAATAAAGGACCTAATCAGAGTGAGTAACACTAGACTTGTTGATAAGGCTCTAATTGACACCATGTCAAAGAGTTACGTTCTGAATTTTTTAATCCAACTTAGTTTGTAATGCTATGTCTGCACTGTCTTTCTCAATTTGGTCTAGTTTGGCAACCCTCAGGTTGGGGGTATATTTCTTGTGTTTTGCTTCTATTTCCTTGTAAACTAGTATTTGTGGATGTTTAGCCTTTTTGAACTTAGCCTTGGGTTGGCCTGACATGAGATATTTCTAAGAGATTTTGATCACAACTATGGGTTTTTATAGGTAGTGACTATACTAAGTATACCTTTTAGACCTTGGGTAGGGAACACAAATCAATTGAGAAACATTTAAGGTTCTAACACAATGGTAAAGTTTGAGTGAAGCGGGACAAGCTAGACTTTAGGATTCATTGCAAATGAACTTGCTAACAATCTTTTAAGTCAAGAGTAAAAAGTGTTGTTTTTAGTCAAGTAGGGTAGGTATAAAGGATACTTTGGAAAGAGCAACTTTTTTGGATTTGATCAAAAGGATTGTTTGCAACTAGATTTTGTTAGGTATTTTGTGGGTTTAGGTAAGGATAAACCAAGAAGGAAAAATAGTGTTGCGAATGGACTTGATAACAACTCTTTATATAGGGGAAGATGGGGTCTTTCAAAGACAAATTATGTTATTTTTGACCAAGTAGAATGGGTAACAAGGATATTTTGAAAAAGGACAAAACTTTGGAACAATGAAAAAGGATTGATAACTAGGACTTGCTTAGTGATTTTTTTGTTTTAAGGGAACAAGTAGAACTTTTTAGACAAAGAGAAAATTGGACCAACAAGACAAATAGTTGTTGTGAATGGACTTTGCTAACAACTGCCTTTTGAGATAACAAAGGTGGAATTATTCTCTGATATGAGGGTTTTTATGAACAAACAATTTCTCAAAGGAAAAAGTAATTTTGAGAAAGGCAAATAGATGATCTCTTTAGCAAAAGGATTTTTGATAATAACCACAAAATTGTGTATGCTTTACAAATGTTTTTCACAGGTCTTGAGCACAAATAAGATACTTCAAACACACGCTTTTTCCCTAAGGTCAAATTTTGATTGCAATATGCTATTCAATGGCCCACAACTTGGTGTCTCCTGATTGTACTGCAATATGTCCCTCTAATCGAAGATGTGAGTTGATACAAGAGTCGATCAACAAATGATACACATCAAAGAATCTTCAAGGCATGAAAAATAGAAGTTACCCTTCTACAGGAACAATGACCCTTGGAGATGAAACCCAAGTGGCCCTATGCCTCTACCAAGGGAGCACGATGGTGAGTAATCTTGACAGATGTTGTTTCCCTTGCACCATGAATGAATATACCATGGAAAAAAAGTGAGATACTTTTGACTAAAAGGGTTGTAAATGGGTCTATGATGTCCTTCAAATAGTTTTTATGAATGTGATCCACTTAAGAATCTATTCTGGACATGCTAAAATCATGAGAAAGTTTTCCCACCTTCAGGCTACCCCTAGAAATGCGCTGCATAAACTTGAGTGATAGAGCGATAAATTTTACCTTTCCCCTCATTTATATACTATCCAGACTTTTTACCAGTTTGAGCTTCTCACCAAAGGGGATGTACTTCCCAAAGGTGGATGAACTCACTATAAGCACTCCTAGGTTGTTGTAAATGGTCTTGCTAACAACTTTAGTACATGCATCACATATTTAAATGGTCTTACTTTGCAAGAAATAGAGAAATCAAAGATGTGCTAAAGGATACAATATCAAGACATGCAACACATTGGATTCATTGCTATTTTGGCACTTTAGTGCTCTATTTTATGATTTGAAGAAATTGAGCGTGAAAGCTCTAAAGAGGAGGAAATAAGAATGTTTTTGACTTTAGAGCATTCAAGATTGGATGACATTTATTTTAAGCACCAAATTTGAAGTGTTCACACATAATGTTCATTAGCACTTAAAACAACATGTTCATTGCATTGTTTCAATGTTAAGCCTTAATCATTCATTCCATGAAAAATGCAAGATTTGTTCAATTTTAAACTGTTAAAAGAAAAATTATGATGATAAAACCTACAGAAAACTAGTTAGCTTAAAAACTTGCAACAAAAAATATCAAAAATTACAATAGAGCAGTCAATACTGCAAACCCTTGGGAATAGCTAGAAATCCCATAGGTGCGAGAATGTGGTCAAAGGTCACGAGAGTGTTGCATAGGACTGGTGAAAAAAATGCAAGAAATCAGGCTGTGAGATGAAAAGTCACAGAGCAATCCCACAAATGGTTTTAGCGGCATTCCTGCGGATAGGTTCTTTGACGAGTTTGACTGACAATAGAAAAGTGCATTTTGAAGGTTTGACTAAATGTAGGATGCATTCTCATAGGTGTAATAAAGTGATCCCACAGGCTAAATTTGGCATTCCTATGGGAAGAATAATGGTGGGGATGTAGGGGCTACTTTAGGACATATGTAGAGGATGGTTAGTGATAAACAATGAACTTGCTTTCATGGATTCGAGTTCCCATTGGTGTGTAACTACAATACTGCAGTCACGGGTTCATGTTCTTGGGGTTGCAGGATCACAAAAATTTTTTTTTTTTGAAGTATTGAAAAGTTAAAAATGATCAGATGGCTAGGAACACATTTTCCAAAGAGTGACTTGTGTAACTGCAGAAATGTTAGCAAACCACCTGCAAAAACCCACAAGCATAAAATATTATTTTGGTTAGTTTATCACAAAAAATACAAAAAAATGATTAGATTGACCCAAATGTAGGGTCCCACATGCCAAAATGTATCACCTAATATCTAGTAGTGTAAATTGAATACTAATATTAACAAGAACATTAACAAAAATAAACAAAGGTAACACTTAAGATAGGACTCAATGGTTATCACCACAAAAGGAAGAAAACCAAAAATTGCAAGAAGTGGATTTGTCCCTAATAAGTAGAGATGTGTGCTCATGATTGTGCTCAAGCTTCAAGTGGATGGATGGTGTGCATGGAGGATGGTTTCAACAATGGAGGTATGGAGGAATTCCAGCATCATAATGGTATTTTGGTAGTTTTCAAGCTCTCAAAATATCATTATAACATTGCATGAAAAGGTGGATGATGTTTGTGAAGGGAGAGGGTTCCATTTATAGGCCAAGGGGTAGAGAGATGGATGGTTAGGATGAAAAGATGACAAGATGGTAAGGGAGGGTCAAGATGCACTCAAAAGGGAGCACATGCGTTATGCTTGTTTAGAGCCAATAGGCAGGTGACACTTGTCACAAAGAGGATGAGTGTGAGAGGATACGATAAGGCTTGGTCAAAAGAGTAATGAGGGAGGTTGAGTATGTAAGAGGGATGTAAGAGCCATAAAGGGGGGTGTAAGAGTCATACGTGAGGATGTAAGAAATGTAAGAGTCATAAATGCTAGACGGTGAGGGTCAGGATGACTTTTTTGACTCTAGATTAGGTTAGCAAGTCTTAACCGTTGCTTAAGTTTGTGCACATGTTTAGGAGGGGGATTAGGATTAGCTTAAAAAGTGGGTTAGAGGGTAAGTGGTTTAGCTTTGATGGGATGGGTTAGTTAGGTGACTAAGTGAGGTTAGTATGGGTGAATGGGTTAGATTAGGGGTTAGGATAGGGTTTAGGAATGCTTTTAGGATTTTAAATATTTTATTGAATAATTTATTTAATAAAATGGGGATATGAGATTAAATTAAATAGATTTGAGGATTTATTTAATTTAATAGAGGAAAAGGGGTTTAATTGATAAATTGATTTTGGGTTATCATTTGATTTTATCAATTAGACTATAGTTAATTAAATTAATTAATTAACTAGGGGATGATGATTAATTAATTAAATAGTAAATATTCAATCAATAATGTCCTAAAAGATGACTAAATATGATTACCTAATTGTGTAATTAGATTTAGATGTCTACACTCCCAACATGAAATCTAGTTCTAACCCACTTTTAAGGACTTGTCTTTGTTTAATAGGATAAGAAAAGTAAGTTAGATTTGAAGCTCTTACAATCAAGATTAGTTACTTTTCAAAGTATAAATAATGGCTTGTCAAACAATTCTCAAGAATTTATAGCACTGCTGACTCGTGTTGAGCGAGCAAGTAGGAAGCTCAATAGTAAATAGCTAATATGGAATGTTAACCAGATCTTGAAAAGTGATTTATTAGTGATGCTTCAAGACTTACATCTGATGGACTAAACCCATCTTTTCAACCTAGGACAACTTCCTAACACATGGATGTGCAACTAGGACCAAGGGGATGGAAGTAATGAGACCCTAGATCAAAAAAATTAGAACACAGACTTTGTTTTGACAAAAAATAACCTCAAGTGATACATTTTTAGAGACTAGGAAATATTAGGACAACATAATATATCATGTGACACAATTTAGAATACCCATGCGATACTTTTCTTTCAGGTGATAATTTGCCCAAGGTGAGATGACAGACTTTTGTATACTGAGGTGATAGACTTCAATAAGGGTAGACAAAACAATTTGTGAAAAATAATGTCACATGATATTTCTTCAGTGAGAAAATGATAAAGTGCTAGTTTTGTGCAAAAAGGACAAGCTTGACTCCAAAATTCTATGTTTCAGTTGATCAATCAAGTGGTTTTTGGATCAGACAGTCAGAAATTTCAGTTTGTGTCAATTATCAACAAGGTTTGCAAAAAATAGGGGTATTAACATGTTTGAAACAATTAAACAAGGGTAAACATAACCTTTACAACATGCACTTGTGATATTAGAACAACCTTTCTACCAATATTATCAAGATTGTTTGATGTGTAAGAACATTAACACTAGTTAACACATTCAAAAATAGTAGCCAAGCAATATACCTTAAGGTCACAGTTTATTACTCAACAACTTGGCCCACACTTGATGTTCCTTCCCCTCACACCAAGTGGTTACCCACAAGAGATATTGGCTTTTTCATGGAAGTTCCATAAGCACAAATAAGGGAACACATATGGTGAGTTTAAATCTTGGGGTGATCTGGGTAGTCCACTAGGATCAATCCTTACACCAAGAAGTTGAGCGGAAAAATAGGGTGGATACTAACCTAGGGTGTCTAGAAAGGTCTTTCATTTATAGTATTCATCTTGTACCCAATTAAGGGGCACCCCACCTTGCAGTGGGTAATAGATCTTGTGGTTATAAGAGTAGCTTAAGCATTCTTGCCTAGTGATCTCCCTATGGTCAAAATCCTATAAGTGATCACACTAAGAAAAGACAAACACTACATCTACCAAGGTTTTGTGTCCTTGATAGCCTTGAGTTTATAGTGGGTTGGAAGAGACAGGTAATTTACTTGTCCCCACTTGGGTTGTTCTTCTCAAGTGTCCAAAAATAGGCCATCTAAAGGATTCTAACTAAGAAAAAATGGATCCACTCTCAAGGGTCAAGATTTTTGATTCACCTCAAGGGTGAAGAGCATACTCTCTTATCTTGATTGCTTCCCCCAAACATGCCAAAAAGATTCAATTACCCCCTTTCTTTTGAAATCCAAAGGTGGGTCAAGATTTTTGATTCACCACAAGGGTGATGAGCATACTCTCCTATCACCAAAAAATCTCAATCACAAGTTTAATGTGCCTAAAAAAAAGTGAACAACTAGTAGATGTCACACATGAAATAAAAAAGCAATCAAGTTTTTTTTTTATGTGTCAGCTAGCCCTACAAACAATCATTAGTAGCCATTATGCATTTGAATCTTTGACATGCATTCTTTTAGGCAATGTTAAGGTTTTCAAGATGGCAACCTACAAACACAACCGTTAGCACCATGGGTTAGCTCCAAAAAAAAATAAAAATCTATAAATGGTCCTTTAAAAAATAGTTAAAGACCTACAACAAGAACAATAATCAGTAAGTAGAAACTGAGAACTAACCAAAAACACCCCAATCATTAAGCAAATCCTTGTTAGGTGATAGTTTTCACTAGAAGACTGTCATGTGATACTTCACAATACAACTGTGTGATAGAACTTTCCTGTGTGATATTTCTCCTTAAGTCAAATGACAGAGATTCCTATACCAAGGTGACAATGTTCAGCATGCTTGTATGACACTTTTTCCAAAAATATATTGCCTAACAATTATGAGAACTATCACATGATACTAGAAAAATATCGCCTGAGAACTGCGACTTAAAAAAAACTTACGGACAAAATACATAAAATGTGAAAAATGCAGCTAAAAGAAGAGCAAAACTAAATGTTCTACCCCATGGTGGGTACCAAAAATGTACACTCACAAAGTGCACTCTTCTAAACCCTTCTATCCAAGGTTTTCCATATATTGGAAAGCTTGAATGGTGGCTTAGAGCTCCCTAATCATGGAGTGCAAGAGGCATACAATTGAGCACAAAGAAAGCTCTCAACTGAGCCTTAGAAACACAACCCTTGCTAGTAAACCATGAGATGAGATATTCTTTAAGCAAGAGCAAGAATGCTAGTGTCAAAGAACTCTTGTGTATGCAATAGAAGAATGAGAGTAAACTAAGATGAAATACACAATGTAACTAAGATAAAAAAATGAAAGTGTTACAACCATGTTCATTAAACTATGTGAGCTAAACTATTGCAAAACAACTACACTAACATTCAACTAGACTATAATACCATATGATAAAGTGTCATGGATGAAAGAAATGTAGACAAAAAATAGAAGTTCTCCACAAAAGCTCTCAATAATTCGAATAGAAAACCTATAGCATAACAATACTCAAGAGTGTGGATCCTTTGAGGGATAAAGCTCTCTCCCTTTTAAAGTTGTATGGATAGTAGATATCAAGATGGAGATAGTGGATGATCAATGGTGGAATTCAAAAAGAGGAGTGATCCATTTGCACACACAAATCAACCAATAGAATATAAGTTGACTTGTCATATAAGACAAAAGTCTCACAAGTCTTTTCTTTCAATTGCAAAATAGAAAAAAGAATTTATGTGTGCACTTTAAGTGGGTTAGAAGAATGTGGTCTTTTATTTAATTAAAAGGGTACATGCTCTTTTAATCAAATTACGAACTTAGGATAGCATAATCAAATTAATTGATTATTAGAAATTTGGTCTAGGTAAATGATTAATTAAATTAGCCAAAATGTTGAAAAGGGGGCTAATGGTCTAGAAGACCATTTGTAGGTGATTACATTGTCAAGTTCACATGGGCTTGAGCCTTGATTCCCCGTTAAATCCCATGGTTAAATTTTGGCACGCTAAACTCGAGCATTAGTAGTCCAAGAAAATCATGTAAAAAATATATGTATATATGTGCATGACAATTCAATATTGCATAATTCACATTAGAATATTCACTTATCACATTTAACTTTCCTTTTTCTAATCATTTCATATAAAACATTCAAAACATTAAAATATCAATTTGTTTTTATCAACATTAAACTTTAGTTAACATGATCAGATTAATATTCTAAATAACTTCATATTCTACTTTCTATTATAATGATAAAATATTGAATCCACAACTATTGAGTCACTGGGCATGTGAATTAGGTCATAATGCATATCACAATATATCCTTTAACTCTAATTTCCACTTGAACATTACAATTTGACGTTTCAATCATTTCTACAATTCAGTTTCTATCAAAGAAATTGTAATATATTAGAACTTGAATGGAGTCATTAGATATATCATTTAGGTCCTAATGTGCAAACATAAGTGTGGATCATCAGAATGCAGGTATTAAACTAACATAACCCTATAGTCTCAAAAGTTGTATCAAAACATAGAATTAAAAGTATCATAATGAAAATATGGCATCTATGCTATGACGACTGGGAGAGGCCTGACATGCTCATTGATATAGTTATACCATTATCGTTCTTATTCTTATCTTGGAGACTTCTATTCATTTGATGTATCTCAGTACCATGTATTTTGAGATCCTACAGGATATTGTATTGTATATTGATGTACTTGTATCTATTTTCACATACCCTGTGACATGTATAGTGGATATTATTCATTATATGTGCTTTCATATTATTAGTTTCACTTATTCATTTTCTTATGTAATAATGTTTATGTTATTTATTTATGATCAGGAAACCTTGTACTTGAGACTTAAACTAGTTAGTACAAACTTCTTAATGTGACTCAATGTGAAGGAACACTTGATGAATGGAAATTGTATTTGTAATTTCTTATGTGTACTTGATGTGTATGGATATATTGCTTCCACATTACATTAAAAATTGAATCATGATAGGTTATTTCTCTTGAGTTCCTGAGTGTAGTGCTACATATTCTATCCAATATTCAAAATAAATAGGTTATATCTTGTATTCAATAGAGTACAAATTTCCTTTTAATGATCATTTAGGATCTTGCACATATCATATTTGAAATGCAAACCATACTCTTCATCCATCGACTGAACAACACATGGAGGTATTGGCATTATGATGATGTGAAATAATGTTAGATAGAATATTTTTGTAGATCATCATGTATGTAATTTCATTGCTAGAAAGAAATTGACCTACAAGTTCTATGTTGGCTATGCTAGTAACATGATTGATCAACGAAGTTGGAATAGTTAAGTATAGGATGAAATGGGTAATGATAGTTAGATTGAAAGTTTTTGATGCACGATAAATATTTTTGAGAGTTATGAGTTATGGCTTGGAGGATATGACGTTAAGAATTGTTTCAAGATGTTTGTGAAGAAAAATCTAAGAGTTATGTATAGGAAGTTAGTATTTTATAATGATTACGAGTAACAAAAAGAAGAACAATTGATAGACATCTTTAACTTGGAAAGATTCAATAAATTGACATAGTTTGTAATTGAATTACATAAAGTGAGTTGGAAAGTGTCAAGAGGTTAACATGAAAGCATATATTTCAAGGTATTAATTCCCCTCTATATATTTGAATTGAGTTTGAGACTGACCATTAGAAACACATTTAGGGTTCTTCTACCACCTCAAAGAAAAATATAAAAGTGATGATAAATTAATTCATGGTAAGAGATAATGTGTGAGGAAGAGTTGTGATGTGAAATTTGTTAGAGTAACATGTGTCTGGAGAAAATATTTGATTAGGATCATAAAGGATATATCATGAAATAGGTGAAATAATTATATCAAACTACTCTTGTTGATTTTAACAGGTTGAAAAGAAAAATCCTTTAGCCAAGTTATTCTTAATATGGATGTGTAGGATATTAAAAGGTATAAAGAAAGAAATTCGTTAACCAAGTGACTCTTAGAAGGACTTATAAATCCCATAACTAGGTATATCTCATTGATCTTATTATAAATATTCTAAGAATTAAATCTCCTAATTGGGTAAAACCCTAACCAAGTGGATGTAAAAAATTCTTAACAAGTCAACTCGATTACCACAGTGGTGACAATTTATGGTTCACAATTTCCAACATGGTTTTTACCTCTAACCAAGGTTTTTCCATGTGACAAATACTTTAGTCAAAGTGTTTCATGTGTTGATGTTTGAATTACTTTGTTACTATTTAGTTATTCAATTTGCATGGTACATGCTAAGTAGGTTGGTAGTGAAATTAAATTAAATATTAACAATACTAATTCACTCCCCTACCCTAAATATTTCCTAGTAATAAAAAATTATATTAGAGAAAGGTTCCTTGAGAAGGCCTAACAGCTTGGGGAGAATCCTTGATGGAAAGATGGAAACAACTAAGTATGCGAAGAGTCTTGAAGACCAAATTGTTGATGAAAATGAAGTAATCAAAAGGCCAAAAGATCATGTGATGCATTCCAAGGAAAATAGAAAAGAGATGTGAAATCAACTAAAATCCTTTAGAAATAGTAAATACGATGATGTTGAAGCTTTAGAAGTCACATCTCAAGAATATGAATAAATGAAAAAGGATAAAAAGAATATCCAAATGGAACTATAAGTATTCTCTATCAAGATTGGTGAGGAGATGGAAGGAAGACAAGTTGATAAAGAGGAAAAGAAGATGGTTGATGAAATTGTTGACATTTTGTGTCACCATTTAGCCTATTATAGATAAATGATCAAAGATACCTTTCATGGGCTAAGTTTTGTTTGTTGTTGATATAGGAAGTGTATAGTGATTTCTACTTGGGTAGTAAAAAAATATTATCTTTTCACCATCGATGTAACTTTTCTTATGACTCGAAGGTTTTTGAAGCATTTTGATAGTATATATGATGTTGATAGCTCTTCTCTTCTTAGATAGTCAAAAACATTGTGCTTTTTCACCATCAGTGTAACTTGTCTTATTGTTGGAGGATTTTTTTATTCATTCTAATAGTATATGCCATGTCAACAACTCTTGTCTTCTCAAGTAGTAAAAAACATTGTGTGTTTTTCCATCAGGTATAATAGCTTAACGATGGAAGTTTTTTGACCAGTCTTGAAAGATAATGTTACTTGATAAATTCTATTGGGTAACATTTTGTTTCCTCTTCAATATATGTGCAAGGCAAAAATGTTGTGTAATTTTGTGCCTGCATTATTTTTCATTGGTGAATGGAAACAACCTAAGAGTAGAATATTTATTATTGAACTACATTTTTTGGGTTTTACATATGATGCAAACACTTTTCCTTCCTCTGTTGTCACTTGCAAAGGGGTACGAGCATGATTTTGTTACTACAAGGGCATTTGTTAGCCAATTATCTATCACTTCATGAATTAAATGTATACACAAAATTATATTTTATCTAATATTTCTTAACCTACAAATTTTTTAACCTAATCTTTGTAAATATTTTTGGAGGTTCTTCTCTAGTTGATTGTAGTATTATTATGATCTACAACTATAACTTCCTTTTTCCTTGCATAATAAAACTTTTAGTTTCAACTTTTCTCACATTTAGTTGTATGTGCATATTATTTGCCTTATGCTAAATGTTCCTTTTTTATTTTCACTAGTTTGTATGTTGTATCTACTTTTCTTATGAATGTTGTATAAGTGAACACATTTTCCTTATAGCATCTCATTATTTCTAATCTACATATGAGCCTTTAGGAAATAGAATAGATTTGATATATATCTAATTGGAGATTTGTTAATATTTAGTGTAGTCCTAGGTAGAGAGAGTAAGCATAATTTAATCTTGTGAATCACCCCTTTTCCCTTTTACCATTTAATTTCCATGCAATCATTCTTCTTTTTCCTTAAAATTTTTAGTTAGGTGCATCATGATTGTAAGGAAATCAACCTTATTTAGAGATTTAATCTCAAATCACAAGTCATATACTTGTAGCTTGTTTCCATATTAAACAAGGTTGTTTGATTGTCATGCATCAAGCATGGCTATAAACTTTTATGTCAATAATTTTTGGCACACCTAGTTGGACACAATTTTAAGTACATGTTGTGGCTTCCCAAAAATTCCCATTTTTGACTAAAAGATGTGAACTCTATCTTTTCTTTTAAGTCATATGAACCCTCTCTCCAAGACAAGGCATCTCCCAAGATGCCCTAGGGAGCAGATTTCCTATAGGTCTAGTCTAGGAGTCTAGTCATTCATTGTCATTCAAGACCTTGTAATTTGGAAATCACCTTTTTCACTAAGGAAATGAGGTACATACATATGCACTTGTGCACATGTCCAACCCTAACCCCATTCCCCTTGTGCACACATAGTTAAGAGCCTGCGTGCCCAATACAATTACACACCTTGGCAAGGTGTGCTAGCCCAAGATGTTTTCCTAAAAATAGAGGGACCCCCCTAATTGTACTCAATATAACCCTTAAGATCCTAGATAGTGAACCCTTTTACATTCATACCTCTAAAGCTTGGTGTAGTATAACCCCATGGTAGTCTTCTATGCAATAACACACCCTTTGCACCTCCACATGTGTGACACATGCACCCTCCACCTCCAACACCCTTCTTATGTTGGGTTCTATTACACTACTAATACACATAGTTATGCACCTAGTACACCTGCACAGGTGCACAACTACACTACATGGGCCTACACATCATATCATTCCCTTCTTCCACACTAGGTGCACCCTATGCGCCTATACATGTGTGCCAAGTGTGCTAGTGTGCCAAGCTTTATTTTTGTCATTTTTAGACTTAGATCATTAGTTTTTTGTCATATTTTCTCTACATTTTAATTTTCATTTTGGCTTCCAAGCAATAATATACTAACATTTGTCTTTTGTGTAAGTCACAATGGCATCCTCATTTTCATAGAAGAAAAGAACACCCAAAAACTAGTACATTTTAAGTTCCAAGGTGTACCAAAGAAATCCATATTTATAGATGCACATTCCAAAATCCAGGATACAGAGTTTAGCCATATAGACTAGAATTCATTCCTTGTGCTATGCAATAAGCCATACAAGACAAATGATCTCCTCCCTCATTCTGAGTAGTTTGGTGAATGCAACATCCTACCTAGTTTTAATATGATCTTCTAATCTAATCATGACATTGGCTCAACATAATGTACCCAAAGAGAAAAAGATCAAGAGGATGACTAAAGAGATTTTATAGGACATAAGGCTAAACAATATTTAGAAGCTCTTCCATCTACCTATTACTGACCAATATCAGATGATCACATATGAGATAAAGGACAAGTGGTATAGAGAGCATAAGCAAGAGGCCAAAGAACTAATGCAAGAAAAGTAACTTATCACTAGACCTCCCTCAATAGGAGAGAAAGGAAAGTGGACATGAATAGAGGATACATGATCAATGACATAGGCTATTGCATCATCCTTTTGAGAAGATTATGGAGCTTCTTATAGTGAGTCACTTGGGGGCCTAGAAAGTCCATTTCATAGAGACAACCAGAAGGACCCATAAGATTGATTGGGGTTCCATAATAAATTATTCCTTGGATGAGAAACTTTGTTTATTTTAGGTAGACTCTAAATTCTACACGACTTCATACATGGTCTACTTGCTAGTTTCTAGAGCAACCAACTATCTATGTGTAGTCAAGAGGGGAAGTCTATAAGAACCCAATGCATGGCCATATATCATGTATCCACAATTGGTACAAAATAAGCTTCCAAAAAAAGCATAGAGTATAGGATGGTTAGTGTTTCTTTAATCTTTACAATGATCCATTTTATTGAAGGAGATTGCATGATGATGCTATCTATAGAAGCTAGAGCCAAGGTAACACATATGGGTGGATTCTTTATCAATTTCAATACCTTCACATACATTTGAGTAGTTGGGACTCTCTTTTTCCCAAAGAAGCTACCTCATTATCCATCTAATAG
Organism: Cupressus sempervirens; assembly: GCA_028749045.1. NCBI lineage: Eukaryota > Viridiplantae > Streptophyta > Pinopsida > Cupressales > Cupressaceae > Cupressus > Cupressus sempervirens. The sequence goes on along the minus strand of CM053786.1, from coordinate 72,036,429 downwards.
ACTCATTATTTTAGAGATTTCTATGTAATTGGCCTTGGCATATGAGAGACTACATAAGTTTAACTGGAAGACATTGTGTGACCAATCACCATAGGGCCTAATGATGTCAAGAAGAAATAAGGCATCACAATATATGAGGTAGAATGGGATAAGTATCCTTTGGATGATTATCCAGTGCCTCACCCTTTACAATATTAGGATGATCAAGCATATCATAAGGAAGGAGCTTATACCTAATGTTACCATTGAAGATAATTGGTTGAACTATGTAGATGACTATGGAGCTCAAATTAAGAAATATTTTAGGATGAGTCTACCAATAGAAGATATCATACTCAACCTAAACTTACCCCTGAAGGTATGGAACAAGGATAGCCTAAATGTCCTTTGCCCTTTGTATATCAGAGATAAGATCTTTGATCATCATATCATGAATGCATAGGTTTCTAGAGAGGATAATGATGACATCTAGCACTGGCAAAGCCATGTCATTGAGTTGGAAGAAAATGGGTTAAGAGGCCTTTTTGGCTGGATGAAGTGCCAAATGTTCTTGCTCTATAGGCATTTTCTAGGCTAGAGAAAGATAAAGTGACCAAATTCACTATTCCTACTTACTAGGAGAAGTCCTCAGTCTAATCCAAGATTGTGTATAGACATGATAGGGATGTGGCCTACATTTGAAAGGACATTAAGGCCAAGGGTAAAAAGGAGATGAAGTCTACCAAGGAAGAAGAGGAATAGATTGAAAAACCTCCCATACAAATTGAAGTAGATCATTTGTACCTAAATGTAGCAGGACTAAAATGGTGGTTGTACACTCGAAAGTGTCCCACTCTAAACCCTTCTATCCAAACGATTCCATGAGTTTGGAATGCTTGGATGCCGGCTTAGAGCTCCCTATCCATGGAGTGCAAGAGAGTATATTTCAAGAATAAGAAAGCTCCAGATGAGCCTTAGAGATACTCTTGTTTCTAGTAAACCATACAATGGGAGGTTCCAAAGACAAGATGCAAGAATGCAAATGTCTCAAGGAGTTTCTCAAGAATGCAATGCAAATGAAGATTAAGCTAGAATGAGATGCAAAGTGGAGCTATGCTAAAACATGTATGAGAGTGTTACAATACCATTATTAAGCTATGTGAGATTAAGCTACATGTAAAAATGAAAGCTAAGCTAAGCTAGAATGCCATGATGCCATGGATGAGAGAATGTAGACAAGAAATAGAAGTTCTCCAGAAAGCTCCAAAGAAACCTGTTAGAAAACCTGCAGCATAACAATATTCAAAATGAGAATGGATTGAGGGGGAAAGCTCTCTCCCTTTTAAAGATGTATGGATGGTAGAGATCAAGATGAAGATGGTGGATGATCAACGGTGGAATTCAAAAAGAGGAGTGATCCATGTGCACACACAAGTCAACCAATAGAATATAAGTTGACTTGTCATATAAGACAAAAGTCTCACAAGCCTTTTCTTTTAATTGTAAAATAGAAAAAGGACTTTATGTGTGCACTTTAAGTGGGTTAGAAGAATGGGGTCTTTTATTTAATTAAAAGGGGACATGTTCTTTTAATCAAATAATGAACTTAGGATAGCATAGTCAAACTATAGGTTATAATCAAATAAATTGATTATTAGCAATTTGGTCTAGATAAATGATTAAATTAATTTAGCCAAAATGTTGAAAAGGGGGCTAATAGTCTAGATGACCATTTTTAGGTGATTACATTTGCCCCTCTTTGACTAATGTGTGATCGATCTGGGAACACATTATGTCAAAGAAAATAGAAAGCCAAGTAGGCAGTGATAGATAAAGATATCTGATTCCAAAGAATGAAATGCAGAAATAGATAGCAAGTCCTGAATGCACAGTCTGATAGCAGTAGTACTGAACATTAGGAAGATGATGTTAGGATCTGAAAAGAATTCTAACATCTAGCAAAGTGAATAGATCAAGAGCAAGTGATAAGGTCAAACAAATGCTCCTAAGAAATAGGTAGTTGATCTAGTATTTCTGCCCCCTCGGGATTGAAATCGAAATGAGGTAAGAGGAAGCATAAAACTTAGCTAGACATGAAAAAATTAGAATATAGCAATGTCCAAGATGACAGATAGATGATTAGAACCCAAGAATGACTATAAGAAACTGATAAAATGCCCCAATTTGACCAAAGTTGACTGTGAAAGATAAATCATAAAAAATAGGTCAAATTGAGTAGAAAGAGGATTTAGATGTGAAAAGGTGAATTGAAGTAGATATGAAGCATAGAAATGATGAAGACATGAAGAAATTAAGATGCCCCAGTGATGATTCAAAGATTAGACCTCAAAAGGTCAGCTAACTGCTTACAAGAAAGTAGAATTTTAAAAGACAATTTTGACCATCAAGATGAACTCGAATTTGGATTTCGATCCCGAAAATGAATCTAGGATGTTGAAATTATTTAAGAGGTCAAAACTTTATATAATGTGATGATAAGATAGAAAAGAGATGAAGTGAAAGATTAAGAAGGCGAAAAGACATGAATAAGAAGAAAGTAAAGAAATATATGAAAGGAGTTAGTTGATATGTCCACAAAAAGATGAAGAGAGAGCTCTCCCCATATGCAAGAATGCAAGATTAAGCTAGAAAATGAACCTAAGATGCAAGCTAATATGCAAAGTGGTTTACCAGCAAGAAGCGCATAACATTTAGACTCTTAATTTCATCATTGAGCATTTATTAGGGACATCATGAGATCATACAACCATCACTAGTATAACTATGAGGATATGAATATGATCAATATCAGATAGGTATGTGGAAATCCAATCTAAGCATCAGAGACATGTAAGTCAAGATAACTACGTGATTAGATTCCCTAAGTTTAATTTAGCAAGATTACACCTGTATCAAGGCATAAGCACTAGGATAAACCCTGAGTGCGATCTTGCAAAACAGTCAAGGATGATACATTTGTAAGTCAACGTGTTGAATAGGACCAGCATAAATGCTTACAACACTATAGAAAAACAAAAGTATACCCACAGGCAGAAATCAAGAAAATATGTCCCATGCCCCCAGTCTTCTAGTCAATGACATCCTCGAAAGACTATTAGGGAGGGAACACATGGCAAAGAAATCATCATAGACAATACACAAAGTAGATATAGATCAGCATAGCTCAGTCATTTAAGTGTTAAAGTGCATGTGTGCAAGTCACTTGGCCATTTCTTCAAGACTTGATTCTGATAGTGACAAATATCGCGACATCGGAGACCATAGGTAAACTATTTGTAAAGTGTTAAAAAACACTTGATGTCAAAGTGGGGGAAGTGTTGAGAAACATTGTTTTGTGAGTTGTCAAAGAAACCCTAATGCACAAGAATACTTCAATAGGCTAAGTAGCTATGCCCCCGAGATGAGGACAAGAAATAATTCCAAGCTAGGAAATGTGTAGCGAAGTGGATGATTGAGATTGATAGACATAGGTGCAAGGGTTTCAAGTAGTGTCTGTTTCCAGGTTTTCACCACTTGACAGATTCTTTAGGACTTTTTTTTTTTTTTTTTTTGGGTGATACATCAAAGCACCTATTGCTAGGTTTTCACTAAGATGATCATTTTTTCAGGACATTTTCTGATTTTTGGGATTTTTTAGAAGGTTTTAGATATCACTAGTTCTCAAGCAAGATCACATCATTTTCTCCCAATGTCTAGCAAGGTATAGGATATGATGGAGAAATGAGCCAGTGGATAAGAAAAGATGGATGAAAAAAGAGTATGAAGCAAGTGAAAGTGATCCTCAAGGACTGACTCCTCAAGAGTACCCAAGCTAGGGAAAGAGTTGAAATAGTCATATGAAGCATATTTTGGATAAGCAATGGAAGTAATGAGAAAGATGGTGTGTAGGATAAGAAATGAAGCCAAAAAGTGAGATAGCATGAAGTGTGTAGTCCAAAAGAGTAGCCATGTCAAGAGACCTATGAGAACCATGTTTCATTTATTATGATCAAGACAAAGGGGTCAACTAGATAGTATAGCAATGGGATAGAGCAATAAGAATAAAGCTCAAGATAGAGGCTATGAGTGAATGGGAGAGCACAATAGAAAATCTGGTGGATAAGATAGCCAATATGAAAAGATAGCTCAACATTGTCAAGATCAAAGAGAGAAGAGGGGATAGATGGATGGTGGAAGAATTACACATGATGCCTGTTTGCCAGGTTTTCATCATGGTACTTATCCAAGGTGCCACAAGAAGTAGTTTTCACCATAGGATAAATTTATTTCTCTTTACTTTTGCTACCAAGGTGCCACAAGAAGTGGTTTTCACCGAGGCACGTTTTCATTTTTTTCATTTTTAAAATTTTTTTTTTTTTTTTTTTTTTTTAAATTTTTTTTTAAAAATTTTTTTAGAAAGAGCTCAAGCTTTTTGAATTTAGATAGTGCTCCTATAGAAAAGATAAGTCATGATAAGCCGAGACCATAGACTGGTATGCTCAAAGATGTTGATAGGGTGATGAAAGGGAAATGGTAGTAGTAAGAATATATGGAGGATAAGAGTTCATGTATAGAAAGGAGGTGTAAGCTTTAGAGGATTTCACGTGGATAGCCAAAATAGTGGACAAGATCAACATTGACACACACCTTGAAGGGTATTGGAATGATGGAGGAATGATGGATGAAATAGCTTGAGATTTAGATGTATGAGGTGGTAGAAAAGATTTGGAAAAAAGTGGAGTGGAAGGCTTTGGAATATTTTTAGGAAGATTTTTGGAAGAAGATGGAATAGAAGCCTTTGGAAGCTTGAATGTCAACTTTGAAGTATTTTCAATATTCAAGTCTTTTAAAAGAGACTTGGGAATCCATATAGCTTTAGATTTTCCTTCGGATACTTCAAAGCACATTTCTTCAATAATGGATTTAGGAACCCATATTTTCTTTGGTTTAGCTCTTTGAGTAGTGGACCTTTGTGGTCTCTTTTATGCATTCTCCTTCTTAGCATTCACATGTCGATTAGATGGGACATAGTGATCTTTCTTTTTCAATGGATTCTTATGTTTATTCTCACTTCCAAAGAACTTGGGATTTGTGGATGAATAAGGCTGATATGACTGGCTTAGGTGGATAGATGGGTGAAAAGTCATCAAGGATGAGTGTCTTTGTTGATCTTGAGGTATGAAGAGAGAGCTAGGAGTGGAAAATGTAGGAGATGATGGAACATAAGGTCCCAATATAGATGGAAGGTTTGAAGGCTTTAGCTTTGATGGATAAGGACCAAGGATAGACTTAGGAGATGCAAATGGATAGTGAAAAGGGACATCAACATCTTTAGAGTGAGCAACATGGTCAAAGCCATCAATAGACTCATGAGTAGCTTTTACAGGAGCAACATTTTTAATAGGAGCACTTGAAGCTTGAGTAAAATTTTGAAGTGGATATGGAGAAGTAGAACACGAGGGGACACTTTGATCTTGACAAGTAGCTTTGGATAGCATAGGAAGAGAACTTTTCTCATAATTTTCAGTAAGCTCAAGGGAGATAGTGGAAGTGGTATCTTCATCAAACTTAGGAGGTCGACAAGATATAGGATATGGAGGGGGAAAATCTCGAAAGAGATGAAAGGATGCTTGATCTTGATCTTTCTTGACATTTATAGTTTTTTCTTTTTGAGAGTCCTCTTGACACAGAGCCACTTCTAAGGACAAGGCAGAATGAAGAGTGAATGGAGTAGTGCTTGGATTAGGTATAGTAGTGCATGAAGGTTGAGGATGTTTAGGATTAGTAGTATGGAAAAGGTTTGCAGCCAAGTGAAGGTTAGCTAGAGTTTCTTTTAGAAGTAGCCCTTGAGGATACACATAGTCTATGCGGAAAGCATTAGGTTCTTTATTTGATGGAGGCATTCTGGAAAGATTTGAAGTGTTGGGAGATGCATGAGTGTTGGAAGAAGTGGAAGATGTAATAGAGTTGCTACTAGACATAGGTTCATTAATGTAATCTTGCTCAAGAGAAGTATCTTCACCACATGAGTCACTAGAGGTATCAATAATTCCATTATGAATAAGATCTTGAATTTTATGTTTTAGCTCAATGCAATCTGAAGTACTATGCTCATTATGTTGATGATAAGCACAATAGATATCCAAGAATGGATTTCCATAGGAGCTAGACTTAGGCAACATGATGAGCTTGGTGCCAAGAAGTGTTCTCAAAATGTCATCATAAGAATTCCCCAAGGGAGTAAAATTTCTCTCAAAAGTATGTCTACAGTCCTTTGGTTGTTTCTCAAGTGAATAGAATGCATTCATGTCTTCATCATTATCTTCATCAAAGATAGGTCCATCATGAAATTTTGGAATAGGCTCAAAGTAGGTATCACTTGGTTGTCCTCTAAAGAGGTCTTTAGATCTAGAAGATGAAGACATTTGATGTCTTGAAGTAGAGCATGTAGACCTAGAAGAAGAGGATGACCTCAAAGAAGGTGACTCACATGCATGTAAAGACCTTAAGGAAGATTCATGTAATGATGAAATCTTCTCCTCTAACCTTTTCTCAAGTTTAGACTTCATTTCTGTCATGCGCTTAGAGAGATGAAGGTAAGAAAGATCATTTGTCTCTTCTAGTTCTTTGTATTGTGCATATAGATCTTGAAACTCTTTAGTGACATGGAGGATATCATGATCATCTAGATTTTGTTGAAGTTTGGTAGCACAAGGTTTAGATCCCATAGTTTTAGATGCAAAGCCAAGCATAAAAGAGTCTAGAAGATAACTTGATGTTGAAACTATAGGAGGTAGAGTGTTCACTTGCCAGGATAGTAGAGAGAGATTAAAGCAACTTGTCAAACAATATGTCCAAGAAACTTACGACATGAATGACTCAAGTCAATAGCTAGGCAAGATGCCCACATAGCCAAATAGATAGAGCAAGCGGGGTGACAAGTGAACAACTCTCCAACCCAAGAGTGTAGTCAAGAAATCAAGGCAACCATTTCAACAAAAAGATAACTAGCAAGTGGACATAGACCATGAAGATAGAAAGACCAAGAGAACTAAGACCAAAGAGCCACTTTAAGCATGTTCAAAAACTAGAGACATAGAAAATCAAAGTCAAATTATGAGACTCCCCTTAGCAAGCAACACAAGAAAATGTTTGCATTTGATGTTTTGACTTGGTTGACAAAGTTTGACAATAGTTGATAGCATAGCAAGTTTGATGTTCAAAAACAATTTCTTTCCAAGCAAGATAGTGACACATGGAGTATTCTTCAAACAATCAAGCAAGGGACAAAGCAACCTTGCATGATACAAGCATATGTGAGGTCTTAAAAGAAATTTCTAGAACTATCATCATGTGTGTGTTCAAAATATTTTCACAGGTCTAGCACATTCAAAAACACATCAAGCAATATCTACCTAGAAGTCATGGTTCATTACTCAACAACTTGGCCCACACTTGATGCTCCTTTGCCTCACACCAAGTGGTTTCTCACAAGAGATATTGGCTTTGATATGGAAGTGCCATAAGCACAACCAAGGGAACACATATGGTGAGTGTAAAATCTTGGGGTGATCCGGGTAGTCCACTAGGATCGATCCTTGCACCAAGAAGTTGAGCGGCTAAAAAAGGTAGTTACTAACTTAGGGTGTTTAGATAGGGCTTTCGTTCATAGTGTTCCTCTTGCTCCCAATTATAGGACACCTCACCTTGTGATGAGTAACCGATCTCGCGATCACAAGAGTACCTTAAGCATTCTTGCCTAGTGATCTCCCTATGGTCAAAATCCCATAAGCGATCACACTAGGCGAAGACAAACACTATGTCTACCAAAGTTTTGTGTCTTTGGTAGCCTTGAGTTTATAGTGGGTTGGAAGAGCCGGGTAATCTGCTTGTCCCCACTTGGGTCGTTCCTCTCAGGTTGTCCAAGAGTAGGCCCTCTAAAGGATTCTAAACTACACAAAGAGTGGATCAACTTTTGAAAGTCAAGATTTCTAATTCACCATAAGGGTGAAGAGCATACTCTCCTATTCCAATCATTTTCTCCCAAACACACCAAGAATATTTTGTTACCCCTTGCTTTTGAAACCAAATGGCAAGTCAAGATTTCTGATTCACCACAAGGGTGAAGAGCATACTCTCCTATTACCAAAAAACTTCAATCACAAGTTTTATGTGCCTAAAGAAAATGAAAAACTATTCAAATGCTGCACATAGAAATAAAAAAGAAAAAAAATTTGGATTTTTATGCTTTGGGCAGCCCTGCAAACAATTGTCAGTAGCCCTTGTGCATTTGAAGCTTTGACATGCGTTCTTTTTATGCAATGTTTCAATTTTTTTTCATAAGGATGGCAACTTGTAATCACAACTTGTTAGCACCAAAAGTTAGTGTGAAATAACATAAAAATATGCAATAAAAAGTGGCGAGTTGCCTCAAAAATTCAATTTATCTTCCAACCAAGTATATGCAAAGAAAGTGCAAGTTAATCACAAATGCTCTCATTTTTACTCTTTGGTTTTGACCTAGTCAACAAGATTGGACTTGTTTGCTATGATTTCGTATCCAAAAATAAAAATAAAAAGAAGAGACCCTTGTTAAAAATTAGAGAGCTTTCTAAAAATGCAAGAAATTTAAAAAAATCTCTTCATTTGCACTCTAGAGATTGATTTTGTCAAAACAGGCCAAATTTCTCAAATTGAGTTTTTGATCTTTAATACGACCTCAAAATTCAAAACACAAAGAAAGAACCCCCTTATAATTGAAAACCCTTTCTGAAAATGTAAGTTTTTTTAAAAATTCGCTGATTTGCGATCAAAAATGGCTTTTTATGAAAAATAAAGAAAAACTCATAACTTTCGACAATCACATCAAAATGCTTTGCAAATCGGACTGAGACATTTTTAGCATATAACCAACTTGCAAAAAAAAATTTAGAACCAAAATCCAAGCGGTTTAAAAGATATGATCAAATCTTTAAACCAACTAAATTTTTGGCCTTCAAACCAATTTACTTATGGGTTGGCCTTAAAACCAAAGTGATAATTCTAAAAAAGGATTTGATTAGATCCAATATGCTGCTGTAAAAAACCAGAGATAAGAAATGAAAGCAAATAGAGCTAAAAATTTGATTCAAGCCCCACAGTGGGTGCCAAAAATGTACACTAGAAATGTGTCACACTCTAAACCCTTCTATCCAAACGATTCCATGAGTTTGGAATGCTTGGATGCCGGCTTAGAGCTTCCTATCCATGGAGTACAAGAGAGTATATTTCAAGAATAAGAAAGCTCTTAGATGAGCCTTAGAGATACTCTTCTTGCTAGTAAACCATGCAATGGGAGGTTCCAAATACAAGATGCAAGAATGCAAATGTCTCAAGGAGTTTCTCAAGAATGCAATGCAAATGAAGATTAAGCTAGAATGAGATGCAAAGTGGAGCTATGCTAAAACATGTATGAGAGTGTTACAATACCATTATTAAGATATGTGAGATTAAGCTACGTGTAAAAATGAAAGCTAAGCTAATCTAGAATGCCATGATGCCATGGATGAGAGAATGTAGACAAGAAATAAAAGTTCTCCACAAAGCTCCAAAGAAACCTGTTAGAAAACCAGCAGCATAACAATATTCAAAATGAGAATGGATTGAGGGGGAAAGCTCTCTCCCTTTTAAAGATGTATGGACAGTAGAGATCAAGATGAAGATGGTGGATGATCAATGGTGGAATTCAAAAAGAGAAGTGATCCATGTGCACACACAAGTCAACCAATAGAATATAAGTTGACTTGTCATATAAGACAAAAGTCTCACAAGCCTTTTCTTTTAATTGTAAAATAGAAAAAGGACTTTATGTGTGCACTTTAAGTGGGTTAGAAGAATGAGGTCTTTTATTTAATTAAAAGGGGACATGTTCTTTTAATCAAATAATGAACTTAGGATAGCATAGTCAAACTATAGGTTATAATCAAATAAATTGATTATTAGCAATTTGGTCTAGATAAATGATTAAATTAATTTAGCCAAAATGTTGAAAATGGGGCTAATAGTCTAGATGACCATTTTTAGGTGATTACAGTGGTTGTTGGGACAAAAAAGGAGGAAGTTGAAGAAGAAGAGTTTTGCCTCACCTTAAATCCCTAAGAACATTCTAGTGGCTGAGGAAGAAGAGAAAAATGAGGATGAGGTTGATAATTTCCCTTTCAATAAGAGTGTTGGAATTGACAAGTGGGAAGTATACTTCTGAGGGGGGGGGCGTGAATCAGAAGTACTAAACTCTAACCAATAAAACTTTCAACTTTAAAACATTTTATGCATAAACATATAGAAATAACATGTAAAGAAAATGCATCCACATAAACACTTGACACTAGATATGATTACCCAGAAACTCTCAAATGAGAAGGTAAAACTGGGGTGGGGATGACACCCACAACTCTTCAGTACTACAACAATAAATTTCACCTATTAAGGGTACATTTTTTGACCATTCTCATGATCTACCCTATTAAAGGCTTACAAGGATTGTTAGATCCTACCCTATTAAAGGATTTTAACACCCTATTAGAAGTGTGTCTTGCTAAAGAACTTTAGAACACTCACTTGGAATGTCACCATGTTAAAGGCTTTATGCAATGGTTGTTAAATCAACCTAAGTCCATAGGATTTCATTTTGTTGTAACAATTGTTAGAGAGTATAATAGAATGTTTGATCTGATACACTTACAATCTAATATTACTGATTTTAGATCCTAATACAGTTCATCTCGATCCTCTATGATATGATATGAAAATTTTGTAGCCTTGATACTTCATTCTACTAATTGATTCTACAATTCTATCCTTCTTCTAATTCACCTTCAACTTGATCAATTTACCCCTTTCACTTCCTTCAAATCTTTGCTAGCATTACCTCTTCCCATGCATTCTCTCTCGCACTCTATAAAGTATGGGGCTTTGTCTCCTATTAAAATATTTCATGACTTAGGGTTAGTTTGAATCTACAATTGAGTTTCACCCAACTTTCCTTCTCAATTTCTTACATTTTTCTCATTGGTTTCATGTTGATTGCATAGGGAATTCAAATAGATTTGATCTTATCTGTGAGCTTTGAGATCCATCCATATGCCAACTCAAAAATGGTTTACATTTTTTTTTGTGAAGGTACAAACTCTTATGTTGATTCTGTGTTGTTCAGCACTTGCTGATTACTAATGCTTGGCACATACTAAAATTCTATCTTGCTCGACACTTGAACTTGCTCAACATCTATTGTTCACTTGACACTTGAAACTTGCTTAGCTCTATCTGCTTGACACTTACTATTTACTCGACACATGAGTGACTTGGTACTCATTACAACTTGACATCTATATTATAGTTGGCATGAACTTGGAAAATTTCTTAAGTGTGTTGACACTCAATTGTTAAAACCAATCTGAGATCGACAATCTCCCCCTTTGACATGAGTGGCAAAAACACTTAATTATACATGATGAATCTAATCTCCTCGAGTATAATAGACATTATATTTAGCATATATACAAAACTTCAAAACTATTCAAAATTTTGTGAAGGACTATATACCTCAAAATTTTGTAACTCCCCCTGAGTTAATGTGCCTTTTATGTATCCAAACTCTCTATGAGTAGAGTGATTTGCCTCTGTTGATACTCTAATACTCTTTATCTGATGTGTCTTGTTATGCCCTATTTCCTTCTATTTTCTCTCCCAATTTCTTTTCTTTTTTTATTTTATAATTCCCCCTTTTATTTTGGCTCCTCCTTTCACATGTCTCCCCTTGTAGATTAAGTGTCCTTCTAGCCCTTTTATCTATTTATCTCCCCCTTTGTACAATTTCTCCCCCTTTTTGACACTTAAGTCAAAAGCTCTATATACAAAATAAATATTTTTCCAAGATGGTTTTTTTTACTTCCATTACAATTCTCAAAGTAGCATCCCAATTTTGTATTGCAACTTCTAGGGATTTGATCTGTATAGTTGTCTCTCTACAAGGTGAACTAAGAAATCTAATGTTGAAAGATTAGGATCTTTCTTCAATACATTTTTTGCATAGGCTAGTTCCTTTTGTAGAATCTCCATGTGAGGGGTTAGGGTGGCTTGTATTTGAACTGATTTAGCTCTAGTTTTAGCCTCTTCTAATGTCAATAAAACTAGTTCCGTTTGTGTGTGAAGCGTTGTATGAAAGTGCTTCTCACTTTGAGCTGGATCTTTTGACAATTACATGCTTGATATTTTCAAATTTCTTTCCAAGCTCATTATTTTCTAGCTAGTTTCTTGTGTGAAGATCGAAGGATCACAAAATTTTGTGTATAGTGAGAATATATTCTCAAGTACTATCTTCACCTTCTCAATTTTCTTTACCAGCTCTACCTATGATAGTGCTATTTCACTAGATATCCTTTCATTCACCTTTCCTTGAAACTTCTTCTCAAACCATTCCATGAGCTTTACATTTGTCTCTTGGTCTTCATTGGTCACCTACTCAACAATATCTAATAGTTGTTCCAATATTGGATTGGTTTCATCAGGTGCCTATAAGTTGAATGCATCTAGAAAGATGTCTTTTATTTCAACTAGTGCTTGCCTTTGTTTATACTCATTTTTTAGTATCTCTTGCTTCTTCTTCCTCTATAATGCATCTTGCACCTCATTAATTTGATCAATGTTCATAGTTGGGAATGATTATTTTCTCATCTAA